>CALNHX010005570.1:0-104466 GCA_940337035.1 Agriotes lineatus | reverse complement strand
CAATAATTTATCCACATGTTGCGATCTTCGGCTTGTACACAAACCAACGATCCGGCAGTAAGTCCTTTCGCATTCCCACAAAAAGAAAATTTATGGAACACTCGTAATCGTCAACTCGGTCATCTGTTATTGTGGGGTAATAAAGAATATGTTTAGTGTCAGTTTACGAATTTAAGATTTATCCATCCAACTTTTCTTATCTCCGAATCTGCCCAACTTCTCCAATCAGAATGCAGCACGTATAGGCACTCATTTTAAACTTCTAAAATTCGCCCTCATAACTTTGCTATCAAAATTCGATCAAACTCGTGATACGGGACAAATAAATCGATTTAGAGGTACGGCACGACTAACGGTAACAGAAGTAAAGATTTCTAGCAATAAATTCCGGCTCTCGTTCTGCGAACTCTGAATACCAAATTTCGCTTAAATAATGACCAGGTACATTGTTAATGGTACTTTAAGACTTGCGAATTAGCTGTTATAATTGCGACAGTTGCAGACAAATCTAATTTAAGATGTAGTGAGTTCCGAATTTATTAAGGTAACTTTCACTTTTACTTAGAAATAAGAATTTACGGAAGACTATCTCGGGAACTATTCTATACGTTGAGTATGTAAATGATAATTGTATTAATATTATAATTCTTGTTGCCCTATCTTTATAAAACTGTTTTTTTAAGTTAATCCTTCATTCACTAAGTCTTTAACAAACATTTATAAAGTTATAATAAATAACGAATTAAGTTTTCTATGCAATCATGGTTTCAACATGATTTAGTCATTAGCTTTTGCTGGAACATCATGGCCTATAAATTTTGGGCACCTATATGGAAGATTTGTGTTTTTAAATAATCAACTCTACGGTGTACATTATTGGTGTAGCACTTAGTAACTTTAATATATTACTATGTTACCGATCATTCTTTAACTTTCATTCAATCGCATGAATTTAAACTTATAAATAGTATAAAATGAAAATTAAAATGCTTTGTAAAGTGCGTAGAAGTGCATAGAAAACATTGAAAAGCTAAATACGATCACTACTGCAAATCTACGGAGTTAGCGGACAATTTCAAAACGTTTAGAAATATGAACACGAACAATTTAAAATATAGTTCGTGATGATTTGTGAGATAAGCTAAAAAAACAAAGTTTATTTAATAACTGCAGTTCATATCGCAAACGAAATAGAAAAGCTAATGCAAGGATGCTGCATGAAGAGTTCTTAGCTCGTTCGGAGGGTGAATGTATAGTTACACTTGGTGAAGCCTGCTTCTACCTAAATTATTGTAATAAAATTCTAAAAATTCTGTACGTTCAACCCGTTCAAAATGTAGCTGACAACTATTTGGTAAAGTGTCGTAAAAGTTGCCCAGCCATATTCCTGGTTAGTGGTGGTATCACTGCTCTAGTTATATATACTGTAATGATTTTGGTATAAACATTGTACATATTATTAAAATGCTTAAAAGTATTTCCATACAATAACAAAAATGAATTTATGTATTTTAAAATAAAATCAGAATTATTAACACATGTAATTGGAAAAGACACAGGAATAGGGTTAACATCAAATCCTTATTGGTCAAAAGTCATTTAAAATACCGGGTATTAAAATAAGTAGAATAAAATTATATAGAGTGTTAAAATGTAAAAATAAGCATAAATTTTATTACTATGGAAAAATGTTGTGATATGTAGTTACGTATATAAATTTATCTTCAAAACATGTACTTAAATTTGTAAAATGGAAAATTTGGAAAAATAAGTCCTTTTAAACAAGATTTTTATATCTATTATTGAGTATGGAAGGGTTTATATAACATAAAATTTACGCGACGGAGAAGAGAAGAAATTTAAAGAATGAATCTGGTCGGATTAGAAAAACGTATACATATATTGTTCAGGGTGGAGGTTATAGTGGACTGTATGATTTTAATTTGAACAATTTACAGGATACGTTTTAGGGGTGCAGGAATTAAAAAGGGTTGTGAACCAACGGTCGCGTGTAGTCTCACACGAGATGAATTTAATAAGACTTTATTTCCGTTGGGCAGAGGTGTGGCGAATACAGACAGATGTTAAAACTGTATTGTTTATTGACTAGACTATTCAATTCACCTGTCATCTGTCAAAAAGTGACCAATGAAAATCCAGAATTCTGACTTTTCTTGACCAATCAAAAAAATATCAGTGGATATATCTTCCTAGAAGGTATTCAAGTGACTATTTTTAACAAATGCGATTTTTATTAGAAAAAGTCGACATTAGTGTTCTGTTACTATAGAAATTGCGTAGTTTGTTGCTAGATTTACTGAAAACTAATTTTAAAAAAGTAGTTTGGTTCATTAAATAGTCCCTCGAATACCATTCTTAGTCAAAGTTAAGTAGATTATTTTTGCGGTGGTATCACTACTCATGTCCATTGCGCTTGAGATTAGGACTCGTGCTAGCGCACTCGTCCTAATCGTACCCAAGCGCAATGGACATTCGTGACACCACCACAAAAATAGTCGACATAACTTTGACTACTCATGGTATTATAAGTGAATATTTTCTATTTATATACATTAACTATGACGTAAATTACAAGGTTCATGTTATTTTGCCCCAGTTCCAGCTCGCATATGCACTTGCGTATTCAATTTCATAACAAATAGATAGCAAGTTTGCAAAATTGCAGTTTGTCGACCGGTCATTAGACCAGTGCTCATAATAAACGCTGATGCTTTGTTTGTAATTTCTGCATGCAACAGTTTGCTTGCGAAATGTATGCATATTTAATTTTAAAAGTTAAAATTATGTTTTGGTTCCTAAACATTCTGCCGAGCGACAAAGAGCCGGGATGTTGTGGCTGAGGCTGTCTCTTCATCTTCTTCGTCAGGTGGCAGTGGTTGTAACCTGAAGCTCTCTGACGGGTCTGAATTTGGGCGTGGCTGCGGTTTCCTGTTCTTTCTCCAGTACTTCCATAATGTCCAGATGATACAAACTGATACTAAGATAACGATTGTAGTACCAGTGTTCACCATGATGGTGTGTTGATGGTGCCACAATGGATAATCCTGATGTAGCTGCAACTCGTCTTCTTCTTCTTGTAGGCGTTGAAAATGATCGGACGGTAGCAACACAGGTTCCTCCATTTGCAGTTGAGGGTGGGTGCTCGTATTCTGCAAAGTAGTGTTGATAATTACTTGCATTGGTTTGTTGAACCCAGCTACGACAGGAATAGTAGTTAATAGCTGAGTATGCAAGGTAGTCCGTTTGGTGTATATAGTACAATCTGGGGATATTTGGATTATGCCAACATCTCGAATCTTCACATCTTCTCAATTCCCGCTGCATTGTACTGCTGCTGTTGTGGGTTGATTGGGAACAAACAACCATGCATTCGCTGCGTACAGTTTCTTCCATACCAGTGTCTTAACTGTAAACTGATGGACCAAACATTTGACCTTGTTCAATCGCTGGTAGATCTCATCAATGATGCAGTTCGGATTGTCTTCAGTACTGCGGACTGCGGATGGCCTGCATAGGTAAAGATGTTTCCCTATTGGCTCGATCTCCTTCAACTTGTCTTCTTGGATTTCAAAACAGGTTTGTTCGTTGTAGTTGATAGCTAAGAATTCCATTGGTAAGTTCAGCGATGCGTAGGTTCCATTTTCCTTCTTCACTGGAATTGGAGTTGGTTTGATTAAGTTGTATTCCCGCTTCTCAGTTATGTGAAAATAACTAAAAATCTCGATGTTTCATTATTGATGCTAACTTCCATCTTGTAGATTGGTGTGGTAAGTATCTCCAGGTTTGATGAAAGATTGGCCATTGCATTTGATACTATTCTGTAAAATTGTGATGATGGAATAAATTGCAGGATGGCTGCCTTTTTGAATTTTACATTTAGAAGTTGTTTGTACTTCTCACCCATCTCTTGTAAGTAATTGGTAGCCATCTGACATGATGTTAACACATGTATGTTTAACTTGTTGTCGTCTGTCTTTTTGTACCAAGGTTCCATCTCATTGATTGCTAGCAACCCTTCGTTGAGCTTTCTTAGAAAATTATCCAACTTCTGGGATATTCTGGCTTCAGTCTCATTTAGAGTTATTACTGCAGTTGACAACATTATCCTTGTCTGATCATTAGATGTATGTATCAATTCTAGTTGATTTTTCTCCAATGATTCGCTGTCATGGTAAACTTCATCGTTAACTCCAAACACTGAGGTTAGGAACTGCCCTAGTACTCCTCGCTTGGTCCTGACATCTTGACTGTACATGATCTTCATATTCCAGATGATCTGCCGTTGCTGCTCTCTCAGGTGATGATTTAATTCCTTGCAATGGTATTCTGCCGATAAGACAAGTGCCTTGCTGCATAAGGTATTCATTTGTTGGATTGTCTTGTTTATATCTTCTTCATCTACTTGGATGCTAGAGATGTTCACTGTTACTTCGATCCTGAAGTCTCCCCTCGAGAGTTTTGCGTGACCAAGTTCTTCAATAAATAGGCCAGGTGATGGATACTTTACTATGTACGACCCCGTGGTTGCTGAAATTATGGTGCACAACGCCGATAAGGGTGTTATTGTTCTTGTGACTGTTGACACTCCACTACCCCTACTTTGCTTTCTTCTTCCTTCTTTTGCTTCCTGTCTGGGTACCGGACTGGGTTTGGTAATAGGACGCTTGAGAATTGTATCTTCCCTTTTCTTAACAGCTGCAACTCTGACAACATCATAGGTGCCTGGATGCACTTCTGCAGCTCTTGCTAAAGGCCATTGATTGGGAGGACTGCTGTCATCCTTCTGTAACACTAGATATCCCACTTGCGAATTCTCTTCTTTTGAAGTCCATTTTGTTCTGCGTTGTAACCCATATAGGTATTCCTTAGACCATACTTTCCAAAAGTCGTTTTTTAACTTTTGAAGTAATTTCCATCTTGTCAATTTTCTTCGAATGTATGCCGCTGTAGCTTGACTTCCGCCATGTAGAAGCTTCCGCTGGACGTCTCTCACTATGAGTTGGGGTGGATGACTGTTATGGGGAATGAGAATGAGATGTTTTTCATTATATGGCAAGATCGAATTCTGAAGTCGTCCTCCCGCTCTAAGAATTCCTTCATCATCGACGAATGGTCGTAATGGTGCCAATCAACTTTTTGTGTCCACTGAGATGTTTCTCTTCAAGGTTTGAGTCTCTGTCGACCAGCTGCTTGCCTGCACTATGCGGATGATTTGAATGAGACACTTGTTGAGTTCTGCTGACATAGGGTATTTGGTTGTAAACGGTTTTCTTCTACATTTTTGAACAAACCTGTTACAGTATGCAGTGACTCGCAGTAACTTCTGCAATGACGAGTATTTAGATAAGATGTCCAAATCTTCTATTGCGGCGATAAACGCTTGGACTTGGTGAATTTTTGCTTCTTCTGTAACTGTCATGTGAGTGTTTGTTTCCGTAAGTGGCAAAGGATTAGCTTGTAACCATTGCGGGCCGTTCCACCACAATATATGATGCTGTAATTTGGCAGGAGCGAGTCCTCGGGATACGGCATCTGCTGGATTGTCCTCTGAAAGCATATGATGCCAATTTCCACTGGAGGTTACTTCCAATATTTCTGTTACTCTATTTGCAACAAAAGGTTTCCATTTCTCCGGGCCTGCTCTTATACAGGATAAGGTTATCATGGAATCTGACCACGCAAAGATGGAGATGCTGGGGATGTCCAGAGCACTAATAGCTTCCTTCAACATTTTTGCTGCTAACGTTGCTGCACATAATTCCAGTCTTGGCAACGTTTTCTTTATCTTTATAGGTGCAACCTTTGACTTGGCTGTCAATAGAGTTACTTGAATGCGTCCATCTTGAGATATTACCCTGCTGTAAATTACAGCCTTTTCCGACGCATCACAGAATGCATGCAGCTCCATTTCTCGGATGCTGCTGAGGTACCCTAACCATCTCGGATGGATATGTCTTCAACCAATGGTAATTCTTCTTGAAATTGCTTCCACTCGTTCATTATTAATGTGGCCACTGTCTGATCCCATGATTGCTGTTGTAACCAAAGTTGTTGATTTAGTAATTTGGCCTTTATTACAATTGGAGCTAAACATCCTATTGGGTCAAACAAGCGGGATATTTCTGATAAGATTATTCTCTTTGTAGGATTTGTATCAGCTCGAAGACTGACCTGAAACTTAAATTCATCTGCCTTCGGACTCCAGTGTACTCCCAAGGTTTTCCTTGTGTCCCCTTCATCGGTCTCTAGTAAGTTCTTGTCCTGTAAGTTATCTGGCAATTCTACAACAAGCGCTGCGCTGTTGCTTGCCCATTCTCTAAGGGTAAACCCTCCATTTTTTAACATATTGATTAGACTTACTTGGAGATGCGTTGCTTCTTCTATGGAGTCGGTTTCCGACATTAAATCATCCACGTAGAAGTCCTTGGTTACTACTTCTGCAGCCATTGGGTATATTTGTCTTTCATCTTCAGCTAGCTGCAACAGAGTACGGATTGCCAGGTATAGTGCTGCTGTTGTTCCATAAGTTACAGTGGTAAGTTTAAACTCTTGAATAGGCTCGTCTGGAGAAAACCGCCATACTATCCTTTGGAGGTCCTGATCTCCTTCGGCTATCTTGATCTGACCATACATCTTTTCAATATCTGTTGAAAATACAAACTTGTGTTTCCTCCACCTTAGGAGAATTTGCTTCAAGTCTTGTTGCAATCGTGGTCCAGCAGTCATTAGGTGGTTTAAGCTGAGTCCAGTAGTGGTCTTTGCACTAGCATCAAAGACTACCCTTAACTTGGTAGTTGTGCTGTCTTCCTTCACTACCGCTTGATGAGGGATGAAGTAAGATTGTCGTATATTGGCTCCTGGTTGAACTCGTTTCATATGTCCCAGTTCTAGGTATTCCTTCATGAATGTTAAGTATTCTTTATCTAGAACTTTATTTTCTTCTAACCGCTTCTCTAGTTGAAGGAATCGTGCGATTGCATTTTTTCTCAAATCCCCAAGCTTTTCTATTGGTTCCTTGATCGGAAATTTCACTGTATATGTACCATCAGCATTTCTCTGGTGGTTGCAGTTGTAAAATTTTTCGCATTTTTGTCTTTATTGGACATCACCTTTTCTGGTACTACTTCTTCAATTTCCCAAAATTTTGTGAATTGTTCATCTTCTGCAGCACATGCGACCATGCTAAGAATTTTCCTTTCTTCTGATGGTGCTGTTGCATTCCCCGTAATGATCCATCCAAGTTCCGTACTTTGAGCTAACAGGCCTCCGTTGAATTTTTGTATTCCTTCCAGAATTATTTCCTTGTAGATATCGGCTCCTAGGATAACGTCTATTGGTCCAGGTTTATGGAATAGTGGATCAGCCAACACCATATTCGTACGGTCCTGAAGTTGATAGTTTTCAACTGGTTCTTCTGGAAGTGACTTGGTTAATTGTGGCAGGATCAGCATCTCGCAAGTGGTTGCGTAGTTGCTTGGAAATCGTGGACGTAGGTTTACGGTTATTTGTCCTCGGGCTGTACCTGCTCCTGTCTTGCCTAAACCAGAAATTTGCACTCTCACCTTTTCTTGTGGTAGACCAAGCGTTTCAGCTGGATCTCTTGTAATAAATGATTATTGGGATCCGGAGTCTACTATGGCTCTGAGATACTCCAAACTCCCCGACAATGTCTTGACTCTAATTAGGGCAGTTGCCAGCAAAACGTTGCGATGCTGTCTTCCTACTGGGCTTGCAACAATGTTTTCTTTCTCATTGGTTGCTGTCGCACTGGAAGTCGCCGCCGTGGTCTTGGAAAGCTGCTGCTGCTGCTTACTAAAATCTTCGTGAAGAAGCCAATGATGCTTTTTGTTACATACCTTGCATTTTCCTGAGGCAAAAGTGTCTGGAGTTGTATTTTCCTGTAGGCTTGAAGCAGTTAGAACAAAGTTTTTAATTCTTTATAAAGTCCCAACGTTCGGATCCTTTTAAGGTTGTTGAATTTTGGGCAGGATTTGATGCTGTGTGATCCTCCGCTGTGGAAGTACGATACGTCAGCAGTGTGATACGTCTTTACTGCCCACCGATTCTGGTGACTTTCCCATGGTTTCCCAATTCCATTTTTTCTGGGTTCGAGTTTGTTCCGTCTTTGCACAGCTTCCAGCGACTGAAATCTTGTTTCCAAGAAATTCAATAGCTGCTCGAACTTTTGCCACCTCTCTTGGTGCCGTTAGTGACTGCTCATACAGTCTCTTGGTTTCCTTGTCCAACTTCCGTGTCACTATATGACACATGATAGGCCCCCAAATGGCCGTTTCAATTCATAAGTTCTCAATTGCTCTTAGGCATGCTGCAGTCGTATCATGGAGTTCCTTGATCCCCTCTGCAGATTCATTCGACAGGGTTGCCTGGTTGACTATGTCATCCAAATACTTCGCAAGTAGCAGCCTGGTGTTGTCGTATCTGTTCCTTATAATGAACCATGCCGACTCGTAATTGGCTTCAGTTGCCTCCAGGTGTTGTACTAACTTGCTGGCTTCCCCTCGTAACTGTGACTTCAAGTAATGCATTTTTTCCGCCTTACTTAGTCGTGAATTTTCATGAACAATTCTTCGAAAAATATCATGAAAGCTACGCCATGCTTCGTAGGTCCGTTCAAAAAATGGAATTTTGAGAGTAGGCAACACTATATTCGCATGGCTGTGTTCCTTGACACCTTGAACCTCTTGATCCTGGATGTGTTGGTACAGGACTACAATTATTTCGTTGACCATCTTCTTGGTCTCACGGAACTCCTTGTCGTCCTAGCTACCGTAGGATAGTATCTCTTCGTTTAGAGCTCTGATGTCATCCCAATCATCTTTAAAATTCTTAATGTTGTATTCACAATACCTTTTACTGCATTCCTCATTCAACCTATTCCAGACTACCTAAATGTCGCTCTGGAGTGAATTCACTTTGATCTGTAGCCTTCTTATTCGGAACTGTCCTTCCTTGTCAGCAACTGTGGTCGTGTCCTCTTTTGACGGTACTGGCTGCTGTGAACTTTCACCTAGAGTGGCTAGATTTTCTTCGCACTTGTCGAGCAGGGCAACACCTTCATTGTAAACGGCTTTGGTTTGCTGAAAAAAATTGTTTTTAAAATAAGGGTGTTTTTCCTAGACTTCCTTTGCCAGGTCTGAATGGTTGGCCCCAAATTCTTCCCAAAGTTGTTTTAGGGTGGATCTGCGAGCGGTGATATATGCTGCATTTTTTCGTGATGGGCCATTCTTCTTCACGTTGTTAATCTGCTTGCGAATGGATTCGGCTAAGTCTTCTTGGGCTTTGAAAATCTCCGGTCGCTGCGCCATAGTAACGGTCTTGTTCGAAGAGGGCTGGTACGTTTAAGGGATTACTGGACCAAATGCTTGGGGCAGGATCGTTGAAAGGCTCGAAATATCAGATGCTAGGGACAGGAACGTTTTAATGGATCGAAGGACCAAATGTTCAGGTTGGAGGTTATAGTGGACTGTATGATTTTAGTTTGGACAATTTACAGGATACGTCTTAGGGGTACAGGAATTAAAAAGAGTTGTGAACCAACGGTCGCGTGCAGTCTCACACGAGATGAATTTAATAAGACTTAATTTCCGTTGGTCAGAGGTGTGGCGAATACAGACAGATGTTAAAACTGTATTGTTTATTGACTAAAAAAATTTCTATTTATATACATTAACTATGACGTAAATTACAAGGTTCATATTATTTTGCCCCAGTTCCAACTCGCATATGCAATTGCGTATTCAATTTCATAACAAATAAATAGCAAGTTTGCAAAATTGCAGTTTGTCGACCGGTCATTAGACCAGTGCTCATAATAAACGCTGATGCTTTGTTTGTAATTTCCGCATGCAACAGTTTGCTTACGAAATGTATGCATATTTAATTTTAAAAGTTAAAATTATGTTTTGGTTCCTAAACATATATTGACTACAAGGATAATTATTGGAATTGGATGTTGTACATGATATATTGTGAATTGGTTACATTATGCCTTATGAATGACTGGCGGTGTATATTCTGGGAGGAGTCGAGTTCCTGAGAGAGTTAACATCTTTTGAATTGGATGTTGAGGAGAGCTGTTGCAGTTGCTGTTGTTGGATCTGACCAAGTATCCAGGTGGAAGTAACGGGAGTTCTGTCTCGACTTTTGACTGGAAGGTTTCTGCAGTTTGATAGTAGCTGATCATATATTCTGGGTTCGGTGTACAAGTTTGAAACTGCTGTAGGCGGCCGAAAAGCTGTGGGATCTGGTAGGAAATGGATTGTGTTCCCTATACATGTGATAGTTGCAACTATTTATATAAAGAACTAAAAAAAAGTAATACAATAGTGAAGTTAAATAATCAAAATTGAATTACTTACGGTTTTTTTATTGTGTTTAATAAATGACAAAGTTACAGAGATGTATTTATAAGCCGTTCACGATCTTTTTGGGTCAGGTGAGGCTATGACCATCTAGTAATTTTGTTGGCAGTACCTCTGTGGCAAATAAACTCCCTAATGGAAATTGACACTTTTTTGTTAGGTTAGGTTGTTTTCAGTTTAAGGTTATGTTTTCTGAATAGGTACATTGTTGCCGGATCTCTCTCTAGTCTCGACATCAACTCGTGTTCTTTTAGATTTGGTCTGTCCTTTTTAAATTGGAAGTAGCATTTTTAATGGAAATTTTTTGTTGTAACCAAATTTTATTTGACATTTTGACTTTTCCTTCACGAAAATTAAAATTATTTTTACACACTTGATAAAGCATTTATTTTCTTAGGAATATTAAAATAATAAATCTGGCAATGTGGTGGCAAGAAAATGTCGAACAGACACTGACAGAAAAAAAAAAGTTGCATCCGCTACATCACCGAATCAGTTCGTTGAACATGAAAAGAAAAAATCATAGCCAACTCTGTCCCAAAAAGGTCGTGAACGGATTATATAATTGATCTTCACATTCATAATTTTTGGTGACATTGACAGATTTAAATTTGTTACTTGATTTTTTAAGTAAGCATTAATTGAAACAAAAATTAAATTGCTGAAATAACTAAAGTCAGTGAAAAATAAGATCCCATCTTTTGGTATTAAGGGTACTTGTGTTTTGCTGGAGCTACTAATATTTGAAATCTTGATAATTAATAATAATTGAACAAAGCGGGCGTATCAAATACAGAAATTTATTTAATTGAATGAGAATCGATTAAGAATATGCAATATAAAAGAAAGTTAAGCTATTGCTAAAGCATAATAATAGTAGTTTGTATACCAAGGCTCTGAAGTTTAGCTTTTTATCACGAATGTGGATTTAGTTGCCGAGGCGCGTAGGGCCAAGGCAAATAAACCACATGAGGGATAAAAAGCAACTTCAGTGCCGAGGAGTATATTATGTTTTATTTGAAATCGAGAAATCGTGAAATTACAACATTTTAACCAATATTTGTTGTTATGTCGTAAAACAATGGATTACTTTACTGCCGATTTCTCGTATTTTAATGACGATTTCGAGGTACTTTAATACCGATTTCAAATAAAATATGTTATAACATAAAACCATTTACATACATAAAGACCATTATAACGTAGTCAATTATAACAATATGTATATAAAAAGATTGGTACTCGTGGTAACTAAAGCTTTTTGGTGGTAACTAAACTGTCATTTTCGTAGTGCAATCGTTGTTTATTTTATCTTAAAATCTTTAGTATTATTAATTCTATGTATCAAAGGTGACGGTAAATTTTTAATTTTTTAGGTTAACAATTATATTCACACCAGAAAAGGAGAGTTTTATTTTCATGGCCCAGTTTCGGAGTGCTACTCAGAATCCAGATGGAAATTGGTCATACTCTCTACAATCACGCATTGGTCAATTTTTTCAACAATACCCAGATGTAATTGTCGATTGTAGACCAATATAAAGAACGCAAGCGTCGACTAGTTCACCGCTTTGAAACTAAAAATTATATTTGTAAAGGAAATTTTTCGCGGTCAGCCAACTGTTTTAACGGAAGATGTAATGGCAGATATTCTTGAACGGATGAACCAGAGTCCAAAGAAATATGTAGCCAAGTTATCCCAAAAAACTGGTCTATATGTTGGGACATGCCATAAAGCTTTGAAGAAGAATCTAGATATGTATCCGTATAAATATAATCGCCTTCATACCATTGAAGAACTGCAACAAGCGATTGAAGTGAACATTCGAAACATAACTGTGGAAGAATTACAGCAAGTATTTGACAATATGAAGCGACGAGTGAATTTATATCTGAACAACGGAGGTGAACATTTCCAGAATTTATTGTAATAATTATTCAGTTACAGCTGTAATAGTGACATATCCTAGTTTTAACAATTTTGACATATCTTGATTTGAGCTAACTTCTGAGATGTAATTTCTAAATAATTTGAGATGCTACATTGTACTGTACTTGAATCAATTACATGTTGAATTTCACTTATGTAAAAGGATTAGTAAAAGTTATTTAAACAAACAAATAGCAGGTGTCTACATATTTGAATATGTCACAAACTTACAAGGAGACCTTATAGCGGGTTGGGGATTTTAATAAAGCAGAATACCAACTGTGTACGTTTGGTTGCCTATATGTTGCAGTCACGTGGGTATCAACCATTTTTGAAGGCACGGTATATATGATTTTCTGCAAATGCATGTTCTTTACCGCGAAATTTCAAAAATATTATTTTAGGTATTCGTAATTAGTGCCTCCAGATTTTTTTAGCGACATTTTGTCTAATTTCTAAATCAACATAACGTTGTAAAGCTTTGTTCAATCCATGCTGACGTAAACACAAATGTTTTGTGTGACATCAAAATCTAATAATTAGACTTCTAAACTAGATTAACTGAATGAGAATATCCAGTAAATTTCAGTTTATTTCAAATTCAAGCGTGAGAGAATTGTTAAACGAACAGTGATTACAGACACTGGATGTTTACATTAGCCAATAAGGTATTGCATGTCAAAGCCGTTAATAGTTGAAGTAAATGCCATGTTGTACGTGGGAAATTGTGCATGAATATAACATAATGAGCAGCTGTATCTGTAGACGTACAATTAAGAGGTCAAACTCGTACAATTAATCGATCAGTTATGAAAAACGATTATCTGAGTACGGGAGTCATTTAATATACAAAGGACGCTAGGAAACTTTTGCACTGTGGTGCAGTTAGAGGCCGGCCATTAGAAAAGTGAGCTGTTAATAGCTACTAATTTGTTCAAATTTGTATATGCAGACAAAATTGTATGCAGCTGTTGTCAGTTGCACTTGAACAGTCGAGGCTGAAAACATCGAGCTATGTCGCAGAGAACAAAAATTTAGTATACTACTGTATAACATATAGTTTTAGGCTACAAATTTGCCCAAGGGCTGCATCCTGAGCACAGTACTATACATATTTAGATGGAATCCGGAATTCCAGAGGAGAAATTCCAGTATGGAGGTTCTTTGTCATGTAGTTATGAGGAAGGTGGTAGTGTAAGACAAGCGGTTCTTATACCGCCAGGTAAGGGGACCTTGGTCATTCCTGTACATTCAGGCGCCCACAATTCTTTATGTACCCGAATTTCACATGTTTGTTCCATTTGTGTCCTTCATTCATCGACTGCAGAGCTAGCGAGGTACCAGGTTGTTTGGTTGTCGGAAAGTGCTCAGACAGTTTGGGATTTGAGAACAATTTGATATTAGTTTTAGGTTTGTCACTTGTGACCAATTACGCACCTGAATGCTTGCACAGAAATGGTTGACCGTCAAATAATTTTCCAACGGTAATTCGGCTTTTTTATAACTTATGAGATAGAGTGTATTTATTATACATTACTTAAAAATTTATGTAGCTGTAACTGAACGCTCTAATAGGTGGAACTACAAAAAAGCTGATGATAGTCTTCCAACAGTTCAATATATTATAAGCCGGCTGGCGAGCAATAACTACCTAAAATAATCCCGTAACCAAAAGCGTTCAACGGGCTAGCTAAGCTACTCCATAGGACTGAATAGATTAACACTAAAATGATTAAAACTAAATAAGGGTGCCACATGGTCCTCAACACCGAAAGGTAAATGAGGCTATAGATTATGAATGAATGAAAAGGGTGCCACCAACTTGATCGTAAATAACTCGCAAATCTAAGTTGGAAGATTTAAAACAATAAATTGCTTATACATAATACCGTAAAGTTTTAAGAGTTAGTGAATTCAAATACATCAGCTTATCTTTTAACAGTATTATTATTACGAACTATTTTATCACTTACAAATAAAACTTTCCTTAATGGAAATAAAATATAATTTTCAAGAGATTGCAAACATTATAAATTACTTACCAACGGAAAAAGGAAAATATTTTTTTAAATTTAAACATAAATATTATACTACCAAGGATTATTTGAATAATGTAAACAATTACATGTGTAACATAAACATTCTATTTATAATTTAAGAGTAACCGGTCTCGTATAACCTGCTTCAAAATTATCAGTTGAAATGCGACCAAGACTCGTTTGAACGTAAATATTTTTCTAGCGCAACATAATGGCAAAACAAAATGGATTATATCTTCAGTAAATATGTTTATACAAACTGGAAAGACAAAAAAATATGTAAAATGTATACCATTACTAAAATAATAACCAAAAATATAGACAATTTATAGCGACGCAAATGAAGGGTTTGCAAATATTAATGTCTCTTTCGAATTTTTAAAAAAATACTTTCTATTATTTATCAATATTATATTCCCTACACGTTATACTAAAACACTTACCGGAAAAAATTACAGAAGTTTCAATTTACCAACCTTCGTTAATGAATTGAAAATAAATTTTGCAAATTTTCAAGTCTGGTATAAAATTTCCAAAATCTGAAAAATTTACAAGGTATAGAAATAAAAAAGAAGTTTTAAAATTGTTCACATCTGTATTATTATTATTTATTATACGAAAGGCGAAACGTTACTGCAAAGTTCTACTGCATAGCAGATCATTAATAAATAATACGTACTACAGTTTTGAACCTTTTTAGCATCTTGTACACTTTAATATTAATTTGCAATTAGATAAAGATGTTGAATTCGATATTACATTTAAATTTTTTTATATACCTTTAGATGTATTGCTTATAATCAGGGCTGGCGCGCGCTATTGCGCGGTTTATCCTGATGTATTTTCGTATGCGCTGCTTAGCACATTTTATTAAGGTCACTAAATCACGTTAACTACGCTTAGCTAACGTGATTTAGTGACCTTACATTTTATGTGTCACCACTGAGTAGTTTAAAGCTTTGCTAATAATTTTCAAAAAGAAACGCGAATTGTTAAAAGTCCTTTTCTAAAATCGCATCGATTTAATCAAAATTCCGCTCAAATAACGCTCCGCCCCTCTCCAATAGGGGCCCTCGGGGCTCCGCACCACTCCAAGGGAGCCCCAGGGCTTCGCCCCTCTCCAAGAGGGTCCTCGGGGTACCTCCCTTCTCCAAGGGGGCCTTCGGGGCTCCGTCCTTCTCCAAGGGGGCCCTCGGGACACCTTCCCCCTCCAAAAGGGCCTTTGGTGCTCTGCCCTTCTCCAAGGGGGCCTTCGGGGCTCTGCCCTTTTCCAAGGAGACCCCGGGGCTCCGCCCGTCTCCAAGGGGGCTCTTGGGGCTCCGCCCCTCTCCAAGGGGGCTCACGGGACCCCGCCCCTCTTCTAGGGGCTTTCGAAGCTCTACCCCTTCTCCAACGGGGCCCCGGGGCTTCGCCCCCTCTCCAAGGGAGTTCACGGGGCTCCGCCCCTCTCCAAGGGGCTATCGGGGCTCCGCCCCTCTTCAAGGGGCCCGAGGGGCTCCGCCCCTCTCCAAGGAGGCCTTTGAGGCGTCGCTCCACTTCAAGGGGGGACCCCGGGGCTTCGCCCCTCTTTAAGGTGGCCGTTGGGGCTCCGCCCCTTTCCAAGGGGGCCCCGGAGCTTCGCTCCTCTTCAAGGTGGCCTTCTGGGCTTTGCCACTTTCCAAGGGGGCCCTCGGAGCTCCGCCCCTCTTCAAGGGGGCCCTCGGGGCTCCGCCCCGTTCGCGAAATTGAGGCGACGCCGACGGCGAAATTCATGCAAACGCAAATGCGGGACATCGCGTCTGCAATTGTCGTGACGGACACACACATTTGGATCGTTCTCCTTTATTTATATGATATGAGTCATTCTTATTATTACATTTATTAACTGTTTTAAAGGAGTTCTGAGAATTACAAGTCATCCAATCGGCGCGCGGCTCTACATACGAGGGGTGATCCCCATGCTCGGCCCCTGACTTGCTTTTAGTGGAGATAGAAACCTTATGTGGCAATATGCCCATTACCGATATGTGTCAACAGCGCATGCGCAGAAGCAAGTCTGTATCTAACCTTGGTTGGTTACAGCAGTTGTTTGTTTCAAACAAAGTGACAAGTTATTGCAAAAATGGGGCACACTGAACAAAGAGCGGTAACTAATATCTGTTAAAGAAAGGTATGACTGCCACCCAAATTCATGCTGACTTGATAAACACTTTAGGGGAGTGTGCTGTTAATTATGATTATGTGAAACTATGGTGCCATGAGTTTAAATGTGGAAGAACAGCGTGCGAAAATCAACATGCTGGTAGTCCGCTAATAACCGTTACAACTTCGGAAAACATCGATAAAGTTCATGATTTAGTAATGCAAGACAGACGAGCCACTGTAAGGGAAATAGTTGAGGAAACTGGCTTTTCGTATCACTCTGTGCACAGGATATGAAGAGATCTGGACATGAAAAAATTATCTGCAAGATGGGTTCCACGGATGTTAACCCAAACACAAAAACAATTCCGAGTTGTGCTTTGTAAACGCCTGTTAATAAAATACAAACAGAATCCTCAGAATTTTTTGGACATATTTGTAACGATGGACGAAACGTGGGTTCATCACTATGGTCCAGAAACCAAAATCCAAAGCATGGAGTGGAAGCATCATGGTTTTCCACCTCCTCGAAAATTTAAGGTTTATCCATCAGCCGGAAAAGTACTGGTTTCTGTCTTTTGGGATGCTAAGGAAGTAATTCTAATTGATTTAAAATAAAAGGAGCTATAATAACAGGCAACTATTATGCAAACTTAATATCAAAGTTGCGCGAAGATATAAGGGAAAAACATCGTAGCAAATTGAAGCGTGGTCTGCTGTATCAACAGGATAATGCACCGAGCCACACTTCTTGTGTTGCTATGGCTGCCATAGCCAATGCAGGCTTTAAACTACTTGAACATCCGCCATATTATCCAGATCTTGCCCCTAACTATTACAGAGTGTTCCCCACACTCAACGAATACCTTCGGGGGAAGACATTTTCATGCAATAATGAAGTAATAGATGCTGTAAATCAGTGTTTTGCAAAGATTGGACAATACTTCTTCCAGGAAGCCGTTACAATGCTGGAGCATCGGTGGAATAAATGCATTAGTCTTAACCCGGGATGGGTCGCTAGGTTTCGTTTCGCGTTGTTGGTCGCGCGTGAGCGTTTCGCTCACAGCTGACATTTTTAATGTATACGTGTGTTTTTTTCATAATTGGCAATTATTACTTTATAATCATAATGTGGCAATATCTGTTAACGTCATACCTTAAAATTAAAATAAAAAATTATTCATTGAATATACAAAACTTTATTTTTTACACCATGTGTAAATACAACTCAAATCGTTAATACTCAAATCCAAAAAAGATATAATATAAACTCTGCTTCCATCTCTAGTTTGTATCCGACTCATCCGAATCTTATAAATAATTGGGGCAGGTATATGTGGTATGTTCCGTGCAAATGGCTCGTTGGCACGATCGCAAAATCAAAAATGTTTAGAACAAATACAAAAATATAAAAGTAAACGTGGTTAGTCGCGTAATGAGCGATTTGCTCACACTAGCGCACGCACCTACCAAACTACTTGCCACAATTGCACTGTGCCTTGTTTTTTCATGAAATAATACCACTAGCCGACGCTTGACGAATAGGGTGAGGATTTAAAAAATTGGCGGGGCCGTACGTGCCATTGCACTAAAATGGCGAATTAATTTGTAAAAACGTGAGGGAATCGCTCATGTAGCGACCAATGCCGGGTTAAAGGAGATTGCTTAGAAAAATAAGGTGAAATAAGTTTTAATTTTAAGTTGGTCAGGGGCGGAGCATAGGGATCACCCCTCGTATTTTGTTTCCTCGTAAAACGTGCTTTAATAGAAAATATAAGAACTGGAGTGAAGATACTTTTATTAGGAAGAACGGGTCAGTGTGAAATAGTCCCCAACAATTCTTTCTATTACACAACCATTCTGAGAACAAGTGCAGCGCGACTTTAACCCAGGAAATATTATTCATGTTAGAGAAAAATACAATCGGACGCGCTATTTACTATTTACTTGCAAATTTACAATTTTACAGAGCCAGAATAAAAAAGTACACATTTTTCTTATTTAAAAATTGAGAAAATAAGGTAATCACCCCCCCCCCCTCCCTCACAAAACAGCATCCCGAAATCTCTTAAAAAATACAATAAACCAGTAAAAAGCCTCCAAACAGCCTATTTCACACAAATATTAATTTTAAGGTTTGTCCTATAATTATAACGGTTTCACCATTCTGCATTCCCCAAATCCAACTGGGCCACATCCCAAATATCGAACCGTAGAAAGTCTCCAAACAGCGAATTTCACACAAACATTGATTTTAAGGTTTTTCTGATAATTACATCGTTTTCCCCATTTTGAAACCCCCAAATCAAGTTGGGCCGCAAAATTCCCACATCCCGAATTCGCTTAAAAAACACAATCGACCAGCAGAAAATCTCCAAAAAGCGAATTTCATACAAATACTGATTTTAAGGTTTTTCTGATAATTCTAACGTTTTTCTTTTTTTTTCAACCCCTAAATTTCCATATCCTCCATTCGTTTAAAAATTACAATCGACCAGTAGAAAGTCTCCAAACAGCGAATTTTATACAAATATTGATTTTAAGGTTTTGTTGATAATTATAACGTTTTCCCCATTTTGCAACATGCAGATCCAACTGGGCCGCAAATTTTCCAAATCTCAAATATCGACCTCTAGTAAGTCTTCAAAGAGCGAATTTCACGCAAATATTGATTTTTAAGGATTTTCTGATAATTATAACGTTTTCCCCACTTTGCAACTCCCAAACCCATATGGGTCGCAAAATTCCCACATCCCGAATTCAAACAGCGAATTTCACACAAATATTAATTTAAAGATTTTTATCTACGACCACCACTAAAAGTAGGCCCTTTAGCGCTAGCTTTTTTCACTAAAAGTGACGTTTCATAGTTTACCGTGTTTAAAGAAATCAGCTGTTTACTTTTAGAGCGAGTGTGAGATAAAGTGAAGTGAGGTTATAAACTACAATTTCGAAATAGATGTGAAGTTGTAAAATTATTCTAGTTACTTCTTGCGTTAGTGGTAAAATGTTTTTGAAATAATTAAAGCGTTATGTAATGAATACAGTCAAATGTGTAGTATTAATAATTACCTTTGATAACTACCTTTGACAGTATTGGTTTCCAAAACATTCGCCTGCTCGCAAAGGCCCTCTCTTTATTATGACATAAATTCTAACTGTCACAGATGCAAACCTTTGTTAAATTTATATTTATGGATTAATAACAGTAAAATTAAGATCGTACATAAAATATTGTATGTAACGCGTGCTAATAGTATATTATGTTATTAGGAGCAAAAGTTATATTTTATGTGGCGAGGCTGGACGGGTTATCTGCCGAGCTTGCGAGGCAGATAAGTACAGCCGAGCCACATAAAGATACTTTTGCTCCGCATAACATATAGTATTTTTTCTTCAAACGTTTTTATAACAAATTATTCACAACTTTGTGAACAAAATTCGAAGAAAATTACTTGATCTCGTCAGCGGCAGATAATATTATCTGCCGCTGACGAGCGGCAGATAAAGTCGTCAGCGGCAGATAATAACTTTATCTGCCGCTCGTCAGCGGCAGATAATATTATCTGCCGCTTGGCAATAAAGTGACAGTTTAGCATCGGTCAATCCAGCAGTATAATGCCATATTTTACTGCCGTTTGAAGAAAAAAGTCGTTTATGCACGAGACATGTTATGAAACTCAGCCTTCGGCTTCGTTTCATAATTTTCATGTCTCGTGCATAAACGCGGACTTTTAGCACTTGTTGCATAAATAGCTATTCTGATAATTGTAACTGTTTTCTCCATTTTCCAACCCCCAAATCCACCTGGGCTGCGAAATTGTTTAAATATACAAAAAATGACTGGAATACAAATGTACCTCGCCTGGTAGCAAACGTAGTGAAACCTTGGCATTATTAGGAGGGTTAAGGCAAAAACATACCGAAAATACAGCTAAATACAGTTAAAAGTTAAACAATTCAAACTCTCAGTTAGAATTCTAATTTGTGAAAGTGAGGATGTTAAAGTTAAAAAGAAGGAAAAGCGGGCGAAAAACGATGACTGGCAAAAAAAACTTGTAAGAAATAGGCTAAAAACCAACTTTATTAAAAAAGTCGAAGCACAAACACGGAAAAAAATAGAACTACGTACAATTCAATGGAAGTTGGGAGCACCACTATAATCACTTGCTGACAGAGACGAGACCGAATTTGCACAAATTGCCACGTATTCAATTACTGTGAAACAAACAAATAAGATGTAATTAAAGCAGTCAAAAACGACAAAACACCTAGTCCAGGAGGAATCCCAATAGAAATATTAAAAATACCAACTCACAAACCATTTAGAACGATCGCCAAATTAATGACGAAATAAATGTATTAGCGGAGAAGCAGCCTCCACAAGAGTGGAAGAAGGCAGCAGTAACCCCAATTCACAAAAAAGGTAGAAAGGACAAATGCGATAATTATCGCGGCGTCTCGGCAATGAATGCCTTTAATAAACTGTATAGGAGTGGATTTATGATTCCGTAATTTTCTTCAGATAATATATTCTGCCTTTTTCAAATTCTATGAAAAAGAGAATCAACGAAAATGGAAAAGCATTTAAATTTGTACACCTTTATAGGGAAAACATTTAAATAATGTCGACGATACTGAGTAAGACAAGAACATATGCTACTAATACGTCCGTGGATTTTTTATGGAGGACACCGATGAAAAATAAATATATCATCTGTCAAAAATTTACCAATGGAAATCCAGAATTTGATGTTTCCTAACCGACCAAAAAATAGGGGCACTTATACAGAGTGATTTTTTTATCGTGTAACATACTTGTAGGCAACACTTCTTACAGGTGCATGCAATGCACAGTGAACTTTACTTTTTAATATTAAGCATGCTTTGGGAACACAAATGTTAACTGACGTTTTGTTACTTAAATAAAATGTCATCTTGGCAAAACTGTAATAGCATTCGCAATGTATTCAAATGAAAAAAAAACCGGATATGATGTTGATTTTAGGAGAATGCCGAGGAGCGGCAGATTTAGCTGTACGACGATATGAGCAAAGGTATCCAGACAGATATCATCCATCGCATGACGCCTTCAGGCGATTGGATAGGGAGTTGCTCAAATACGGACAATTTAAAAAGCCAAAGGTGAGACAACAGCATATCACTACCGTAGGAAACGAAGTCAGAGTTATAGAAGAAATTACTGCAAATCCCTATGCAAGTCAACGGGCCATTGCAACAACAATAGGCATTAGCCAAACATCACTTTACAAAATTTTTGCAGCAAATCCAAAACAGTCGGTGTCTAAGGTACCTGGTACTCTGCATGCCTAGACCTTGTCCATTAACAAACAAACAAACAATTTCTCCCATACCATGTCACATTAGTGCAACACCTTAATGAAGAAGATTACCCACGCCGGGCAAATGTCTGCCATTTCTTAAGAAACAGAGTTACTGCTAATCCCCAGTTCTTAAGACATGCTCTCTTTTCTGATGAAGCGTCATTTAGCAATAATGGGGTGCGTAAATTGACACAATAACTGTCATTACTACTCGCAAAACAACCCACATTGGATTCAAGAAGCTCATTTTCAAGAGTTTCGCATTTAGATGGTTCATGCATCTAATGTAGAGGAATTTTAGGTAGTGCGATAACTGTTTGGCGCAGTGTAGTTGTCGTGAAGTTTCTTAATATATCTAAAGTAACTACTTTGATTTTTGTTTACTAAAAAAATGAAATGTTTACTAAGATATCTATGAAATGCATGCAGTTGTAGCATGTGTTTGTCTATCTAGTTGTTACACGATAAAAAAATCACCCTGTACATATACTCGTAGAATGTAATCAAGTAAATATTTTTAAAAACGTAGTTTTTATTAGAAAAAAGGAATTTTCTCCTTCTTTACTGTATAAATTGCGTGGCTATTTTTATCAATTTAACTAAAAATAATTTGAAAAAAGAACTAGGTTCATTGAATATCATTTTCAGTCAAAGCTGCGTAGATTATTTTTGCGGCGGTATCACTGTTTCATGATCATTGCGCATGGGATTATGACTCCTGCTGGCGATGGCGCACTCATCCTAATCCTATCGAAGCACAATGGATATTCATGATATCACCATAAATAGTCGATACAAGGTTGACTACTCCTGGTATTATAAGTGAATATTAAAAACAACATGATTAAAACGTGGATATTGCCTGTTCCTGTCCCTATTTAGTATAACTGTAGAAGATAGAAAAGGCAGAGTATCTACCCATCGAAGAAGAAAAGCAGAAAAAAGTAATCGACTCAACGCAGATAGTTGAGATCTGCAATAGTTGCAAATACCGGGAAGTACAATTCCAAACACTCGATTTAAACGTGGAAATAAATCAATTGCAACCCTGAATCCTCTGCTGTGGAAGAAGAACATTACAAAAGAAAATAATAATCAAATACTTATACGATTACGTAGAACAGTTGCAACTAACAGTGGAAAACACTTCACTTCAGCGATAGACTACTAGACAAAATCAGAGCGGCTATCCAGATTAGAACATGTTACATTTAAAATTTTCAGCAAGACATTGTGAGAATTTTCGCGTAACCTTATACTTTACTTTGATATGTTTTATCGGACTTTCCACTGTCTAGGGTGTATATCACACGACGCTTCGGGAGTTTTTGATCTACTCCCGTCTTTAGGTGTTCCTAGTTAGTCCTGAGAAGGACTGATATTGTACGACTTTATAGGTACACTCTTGGCTATCCCGGTATTTGAACCGATCTGGTGGCCTAGTGGTAAAGGTGACAGGCTAGTAATCACAGCGATCAGCGGTCCTGGGTTCAAATCTCGGGTGTGTACGTATAAAGACGTAGAGTATCAGTCCTTCTCAGGACTAACTAGGAACACCTGAAGACGGGAGTAGATCAAAAACTCCCGAAACGTCGTGTGATATACACCCTAGGCAGTGCGAAAAGTCCGATAAAACATATCCGAATAGACCACTCCCAAAAAAATTACATTCAGAGAACAAATAGTTTACTTTGTTTGCGGTTGTGTATGGAAGATTCCATATCCTCTTTTTTAAAGGTTTAGAATTTTAAAGTTGGCTATGTCAGATAAAAGACAGATTTTTGGAAAAAAAAGTCTGTCTCCTGCTTTCCTGTTTTCGGTTTTGGGTTGCTTCTGCTGACAGCATCAAAGAGGAAAAAGCAAGTCCTGGTTTTATGCTTTAGACATCATATCTTAAATATGGAGTAATTATTCCCTTTAATTTGTTTTGCTGTATTACTTTACTTGTGGACCTTATGTGCTTGTTATTTTGGAATAATCCCAAGTGAAAGCAGCCATTTTGCGATTATTGCGGAGCACATGTTGTCGCATGAGAAGAATCCTTCCAACGAGGAACCTGGGGTATACTAGTAGCCCTTCTGAAGCCTCAAGGCTACCCAAATATTCACTGTAATGAAGACTACGGTTGCGTCGTGGAGAAAATACCAGATCTGCATACTAACGTGAAACCACCACCTACAGCGTTCAGCTTAACCTGGTTCTTGGTCGAAGTCATGGGGCACTTAATGTACATCCAGCTACCTTATGATCACCGGCCGCAGCAGTGATGTGTTCAATCGTATGGAGCTCTCCTTCAACGTGGACAGGCATCCCGAGCTGCCTTTTTGGCTGACGGTTGCTGCTACCCTCTTCGAAAGCTCCCAAGCAAGCTGTGGCCAATACATTGGGACTGCTGTTGTTACATTGGTTGCTGCTACCCTGTTCGGAAGCTTTTAAGCAAGCTGTGGGCCATCCACTGGGGCAGCCGCCGTTTCCAACGCTGCTGTTGAGTTGGCTGTCGCTTTTCAACGCCTAGCCACTACCAGTTGGGACCAGCTGTTGTTTGAAAATGTATCAGGTTAGACATATTTTATTCTGCCGCGATCTGCCGCAGGTGCGTCGTTTTGACTGTTTTATTTGATGCAACTATGTGTGCTTACCTGGATTGCTGTGTGAGCGCTCGACTATTTTCAATTATACTTTAGGTTATGAGCCGAGTTTTGCTAACGATTTAATGTGTAACCTGGAATTTTTACAAATTATATGTATATATTTGGATTAGATAATTGATGTACCCACCTAAATTTCAGTAGGTACATTGTATTGCGTATTCATTACGTATTTACCGCTTATGAAATACAATTAACTTTTAGAATGTGGTAAAAAGGTAATTAGTTTTTGATTTTAGTTGCCATATTTCGGGCGACTCTTTATACGTCAAATTTGAACTAAGTCTAATTTTTGACGACCTCGTGTACACTTGGAATTGTGAATGATTCGCAAGCAGTGTTATTAAATAATACAGTTAAATGTAATTTTCCTTGAATTTGCGCTCTGGTAATTAAAGACCTTTAACCCGTCAGGTGCTTGCATACCCAAAATTTTTGAGGGGTGAATTAATTTATTATTACCTGATAAGTATAAATTCAAGTAACCTACTTGCGTTTTATGTTTTCTTTCAAATTCAATTTAACTTAATTGTTTATTTTGCTTGATCAGTATATTTCATTATTTCATTAGCGGTTTTGCAATAAACCTGTAGGTTATGTTATTTAATTTATTTATTATTCGTTTGGTGAGTACATTACATTAGTTGCATTGTATTAACTGAGTAGTTTTCTTTTGAGGTGATTATTTTTCCTTAGAACACTGTGGTATTTACCGATATTTGATTTTGGTTTGATGTTATTATTCTACCTTAGTATCGACTTGGTGATCGAAGGGAATAACACAGGTTCTACTTTGCATCTGATTGTCTCTTCTTTCTTTGGGTTTGATTTGCAGCACTTTCAGTTTTTGTGCGATCCGACAAAAGGAGTTCAACTGTTGTGCCATTCGTTCGGGACTATTGGATCTGGCGCCCTTGTAAGTACATCCGCAATTTTGACCCACAACCACGCGAGAACTAGTTCGGCACACTTATCACCAACGTCGCAAAACGCCGACCCAATTAACCACCTTAGACATAATTATTTTGGCAATAAACATGACATCAATGAAAATTTGAAGAATCATGCAAGTAGAAGAAACAGTAGTTGAAGAAGTAGAATGAAGCAACTAACATGTAATGCAGGAAATAAAGAAATTAAGTCGTGAATAATTAAGGAAAAGCTGGATTTAGTTAGTTTTCAAAAGTCTGCGAATGCAAAGTTTGAGGGTGCAGGCGATAAAGCACAAGGAAGTGACGTAGATTTTTGGAAACTTTTATTTCTTGTAGTGTCTAACAACTGGCCACAGTTCAGCTTTCCCCTAATTTTTCTACACATTTCACTGTTTTTTCTTTATTTACTGGAGTACTAACGCAGCCACCTGAAAAGAATGCAAAATAAATAGCTCCCAGAAATGACATTGCAATGGATTCCACTAGAGCGCCGAAGAAGGGAAAAACCTAGAAGGAATCGGTTACGGTGTATAAAAGACCAATGCAGAAAGAGACACGAAATAGCATGAATTGCTAGAGAGGAGCACATAGAAGAAAAAGAATAGAAAGGCGACGTTGTACTTGTACGTCATAGTAAGGCACAGAGAGAAAGAGAGAAAAAACGAAATAGTTACGAGAAACATTTTTATAGGTCACTCGTACGCATTTTCTGCTGCTTTGGTGAATACTTTTCCATAAGCTACTACGCAAAAACCCTTTTTTATTTATGATTTTACTTCCCTCATCTAAAAGACGGTATAAATCAATAACTATTTGTTGTAGGAGGACGGTGTTTTGTATGCGGATTCTATGTCCGCCTATCATAAAACCGAGAATTTTTCGTAGAATATATACAGTGTGAGAACCTTAAATAAATAAAACTCTCCCTATTTTTGTATTAAGTCAAGAACTTATTACTTAAATTAAAGCGTGGATCGAGTGTTGTAATTGCAATCGTAGGCGCTCAGTTTCGAATCTCATCGCCGATAACGACTTTTATTTGATAATTGATGTAGTTCGCAGTTCGCATTACCAGGTGTTTCCTGTTATTGTTTCAGTATTCTTAGGAACGTTAAGATATTTTTAACTATAGTTACCTTAGATTTTTAAAATTGTTTTACAACGTCTACTTGAAGTTCTGAGTAATGCACTTTAAATATCTTTTTATTTGTAAAAATTAACGTATTAAACTATTTTAAGCAAATCATAGTATTTAGATATATTTAGATATAGGTAGGTACTAGTGCAGTGACGTGGTATAGTTATATCTGCCACGTTTTATTATGTTTGAGGCTCTTGGAATGTAGAGTTAAAGTATTTTAAAACTGCTTAACTATATAGTTTATAGTAACACTGTTCCTCGCGATAATAAACACTGGATAACTTTGAATAAAATATAAAATAGAAAAGAATTAAAATAGGAACATAATTTTTAATAATATTTAGATATTTTTTTGATAGTAGAACATCACTAATATATACAAAAGCAACTCTCAGAGTGTAAGTCTGACATTTTCAAAAGAGTTGGAATGTGTACTATAAGTAGCATGTGAGCAAACGAAAATGAAATCAAGCTTGGTGTTAAAATTTGAAACTTATGTCGAATATTAACTGACATTGTGTTGATTCACATACATATCCTAAATCATTGCATAACTGTCACCAACTGCCATGTTAAAATTTCGTTTAAAAATTAACATAAAAGTCAACAGTTAAACAATGTTACATCTGCTACATCAATCATTCCGATTATAAGAACTTTTTGTTTTAGATTAAACATGTGTAATTTAGAATTTGATCATTTAAACAACCTGCCACTACTACAATTATAAAACCGTCATTATTAAATTAGAAACATCAGGAGCCGATTGCAGAAAGCTATGTTAAGTCTGGTGTTAGCTAACATCGCGTCAAAGTGAACAAAAACGAATCAAATCTCAAATGCTTATGGTAACTAATACATTAGTAAACAAAATTTGATGCGATTTTGTTCACTTTGACGCGATGTTAGCTAACACCAGACTTAGCATTGCTTTCTGCAACCGGCCCCAGAAGTAATAGAGC
Organism: Agriotes lineatus; assembly: GCA_940337035.1. Taxonomy (NCBI): domain Eukaryota; kingdom Metazoa; phylum Arthropoda; class Insecta; order Coleoptera; family Elateridae; genus Agriotes; species Agriotes lineatus. The sequence goes on along the minus strand of CALNHX010005570.1, from coordinate 76,945 downwards.
ACATGACTTAATTTTTTCAAAGCCAAGCTTGATTTTGTTTTCATTTGCTCACATGTTATCTGGACAACATCTTTTAGCAGGGATTCAAAAGAAGGTGTTCCTGAAAAATTAGGTGAATTATTATACTTTATAAATACTATGTTTAGAATACGTCACAGAATATTAGGTGATCTTTTGATGTAAGGAAAGTGGAATGTCAATAAATCAGAGATTTTAACGTTGATGATTCTGCACAACATTTCACTATTCATGAAATGCTTATACTTTTACACTCTTGGGTGATTCAAAAATATTTACCGACTTAAAATGTTCACTTGCATGTCTTCTCTTTATGTATTCTATTTTTAAAAATTACATTGGCACAGCCCAAAACAGTCAGCTTTAACTATACATTAGCTGGTTTCAAATGTGCTGAAGTTACAAAGAAGATGCTGGACTATTTCTAGAAAGTGAATGCGATCCCGCTAATGCCTTTCTTAAGTTAAGCAAAGTTAAAATTATAAGAGCGCCAGTTCCATACTGAGTTTTTCCAGAATAGTGGACAAATTGTCGGTCGAAGACTTTAACAGCTATTATATTAATTGTAAATGTGAAATGGTAGTTCTTTAATAATAATTACAAATAGGTCTTAATATCAAACTTACAATAAATTGCAGAAAAGTAAAAATATAACATCAAAGTTGATACAAATCTTTGACATGGAATAGTTCAGAATTCGTCTAAGTTCAATCTTTACTGTACAGAACTCAAACGTTTTGCTACAAATAACTATGCTCTTTTTTAGATTGTCAGGGCACTATGTACAGATATATGTAACAAAGTTCGTAAGATTCAAGCTATTAAACAAAATTTGAGTTGAACCAAACATGTGCATATAAAATATTTAATGTAATAAAACAGATAACATTTTAACAGTATGAAAATCACTTCAAAAGTAACTGAGTTACTTCAAGTTTAATAATTATGCGTGCAACAAGCAAAGTTACAAAAATAATTAATTATGATGTTTAAAAGCAAAATATTTGGTTGAAAATTGAATGAAACTGCACACGGTTCATCAAATGGTGGAATATACAGGGTGTCTCAAAATTGACGCCCGTGCTTTTGGGATTTGATTCAGCGAGCTGAAAGAACTCGAAAATAAAGAGTGGAAAATTTTCCGTTTGTCTTTTGTTATCGAGTTATCAATTAAAAACAAAAATTTAAGATATAAACTTTAAACTTTATTAAATACGAATAATAATTGAAAACAAGTTATTTTACACATATCTTGTCACAAAATTTGTTCAAATAGGTTGCCTCCTATTTCAAGGCAAACATTCGCACGATTTATCATTGAAGTGCGAATGCTCTGTAGCAAATTTTCGTCAATTGAAGCTACAGCAGCGTGATTGCGAGCGACGACATCTTCAGGATTCACAACACACAAAACCGAAGGAAATACTTATCAATACGACAGAACCATTAATAAATCTTTTACATCGCCATAGCCACTTATTGAATTATGTTACACAACAAATTGGAGCGACCGGGCGATAGAAGTTATTATTTACATTTTCATCAATAACTCGGTAACAAATGACAATCGGAAAATTTTCCACTCTTCATTTTCGATTTCTTTTAGCCCCTTGCATCAAACCCCAGAAGCACGGGCGTCAATTTTGAGAAACCCTGTATAAGTTTTCACCAGTGTAATTAAGCATACCATTCTAAATCGAAATATGGCTACACGATGAAGTTATAATGCAATATAACATGAACCAAATATCTATATAAAACGGCACCTGACTTTATGAGCGCAGAGCTAACACACGATATAAACGGCTTGATCAGCCCGTCCTGTTACCAAAAAACAACTTCTCACAGCTCGAACTCAAAACTACAGCCCACAAGTAGTGAATATTATGCCCTCGATGGCGCAACAACGATGACTCAGTCGGTTTCAAAATCAACGCGGCAAATAAAAGCCAAGTCACAATTTTGAAGTAGATAAATTTAAAAGGAAACAAATATAGGCCTAAAAGAGTAATAGAGTAATCACCTAATAAATATAGATAATCTAATACGAAGGAATGAATTGAGGCCTGATGTAATTGTAGACTTTTTTTAACATGTTGAGGAAACGTAGCATCGAAGATTGTAATCAATACAAACAAATATTTGCTATATGCGTCACTTAATGACTAATAAAGTGGGCTATTTACAAACTAAAGTGACAAATGAAGCAAGTTCTTACAATTGTTTTCCTAACAACTAGACAAAAGCTACTCAAATCAACCTACTGCGAAGATGAATACCAAGACGCACGAAAATTATCTAAGTAGAATAAACTACTCATATGACTAAAGCAAAGAATACAGCGTGTCCTACAAAAGTATTGTTTCTAAAAAAATACGTTTAAAAGTGACAAGGTTTTTTAACGTTGCTATGGTTATCAACAACATTTTTAACCAAGATAAATGTATCAATAATAGTAAAGTAACAAGCTATGGAGCACTGCATTCTTTAAGTAAAACTTTAATATTGTTTAATTCTGCACTGTATAAGCCTATTTTTATAATTATTTTAGAAACGGCGGTAACTCGTTGACTCTATAGTATTTTGTGCACTTGCTTCTGAGACACCATGCGTATAGTATTCCAACCAAAAATTGGAAAGTTATTTAAAATCCAGTACACCATGAAAAGTGTAAGTCATGTCTGAGTTGGTTTCATACAATCAGTAAATAATATTCTAATGTCAATCATCAGCTTTCAAGTAATGACAGTTCATCTGTAAATTGTACATGTAACCAAAGAGCATTGCTCTTTGATGTAACTGTTTTATTAAGGCATTGTAACATTGTGCATGATTTAAGTAGGTACTAGTTGAGTTTTTAAAACCGTACAGTAGCATAGAAAATTTTGAAAAACGTATATATCTTCCAAACTTCCCAATGCATCTGTCAAATTTGAAGGTTATTATCGAAGTGTCACTGAATGACAATCAAACAGTAATTTTATGAATTAAATTACGAAGTGACTTACTGTTTTCAATGCTGGCCTGATTTTAAATAGCTTTCCAATTTCTGGTTGGAATACTATACTTCGTTTCAAATGAAAATTGTTACAGCATTCTCGCCCGTTGTATCAAATTTATCTCTCAAATTCAATCTTACGCTTCATTTAATGTAAATGTAAACTTAGTAGAACTTATTTGAACTTATTGATTTTTTTTTCTTATATTGTGGTGCCTGTTATACAGACATCTACGGCGCTAAATAACTATAATTATACTTAATGCAAATTATGTAGCTATAGATGGTACATCTTGGATGAGTTAAGATATTGAAGTAGATTTCCTGATTCAAGGATTTCCTGATTCAAGGAACACTGATTTGATTGTATTCCATATTTTAAGGTTGTGTTTCAATACTGAGAATTAAAAACAAGAAAAACAAATGTAAGTACAGACAACTAAATTAGTTTTTAAAATAAAATAATATTTAAAACATAAGCTATAGCAAGGGAAGTAAGCCTTTTTCTTAGTCCATCTAACTTTCTAAATTTTCGTAAAGTTTGCAATGGTAGTAGACTAGTACTATTTAATCTATTAATGTCCACATATAACAAATCGTAAGTAATAAGGGCAAAGCTGTTCTATAAAAATGTTGAATATTTCCTTGCCATGTCGCCATTAATTTAGTGGTTTATTTAGCTAATCTATTCAGCTTTCCCCCATTTTATTCCGGAACTGTCAGCATGTAACGTTTAAATTTTGTATAGCTACAGAGAAAAGCATGCAATTAAGCCAAATGTGCGACTGTTAGGTTACGTGATGGTAAAAATAGTTAAGAGTGTCCGTGATTTCCATTACAAAGTGAAAGCGGAACGGGAGGGGTAGGCAACAGTTTGACGGCCAGCGGATATTGAAGCCGGAAGGTCGGGCCGATGCGGAAATTCCACTTGCGGAAAATGGAAAATATGTGTAATACATAAGTAGAAGAACGGCGATAACTATATACTTTGTCCCCCACACATTTCCGATTTTTCAGATAGGAAACTTTTACAAAAACAGAATCGAAAAGTAACTTTTCGTATGTTTTTTATACAATTCCGAGTTGGGGATTTGACTTCGGTCTGTTCGCTGAATGGAAAGTTTGGTGTATTCACGTTATTCATGGTCAGATTTATTGACCGCTCACAGGCGGGCGTTTATTCACACACGAGCGAATTTTGCATTCCGCGAATATTTATTTGTAGTAAAATTCTTTGATGACATAGTGGGAGGTTTCGATATCCTGCTATTTCGCGCTGAAATGAGACTTCAGAACCCCGCCGTTACGTTCCACAGCAGCGTGCAATAAAGTCACATCGCGGTATATTGGAATATTAGAATATATTATATCACATATATTCAGAGACCTACTGGGACGTTTAATGAATTCCTGCAAAATGCTGCATTCTAGTTTTTCTTTGTTCCTCTTTTATTTCATATGAAATCTCTACTTACCCCTAGTATAATTATTACATCCTCTGCTGCGCATTACACCATATCTGTTGCTTTTGTGGTAGTTCTACTGCCTGTGTTGCACACGTTAATAAATATACATGTTATATGTTTTAAGACAAAAACATTTTGCTTTAAAGGTCTATTGGGATTGTGTTGAATATAGTAGTATCCAACGTTGTCCCAAAACCTTAAACATTTCATATAATGATAAAAACAAGTGATTACACATTTTAAGAGTTGGTCTCAGTTGATAGCGGCCAGTACATGCATCTGTCTCAACATCGTAAATCTAAAAGATTTGGGAATATAATAATAATAATGTGTTCTTATTTTGGTATAGTAGAACATAATGCACACTAAAATAATGCTTCGAAACAGACGAATTTAGTATAATGAATTGCCATCAAGCTGCTCTGTCACTTAACCTGTTATGTATAGAAAATAGTAATATTCTTATTAGCTTGGATCGTACCGAAGCCTATTCCGGCATTGCTCAATCATACGCTTACTATATACATCAATAAAAAAATCTGTACAAGGCTTTACCCAGAACTTCCCTCTTCGACATTGAGACACTAAATAATTTTATAAATGAAATTAAGTTAGGAGTAAAAATATCTTCCCGTTTCTAATAAATTAAATAAATTTTCAAATAAAAAAGAAACGTTACCGGTGGTCGAATTCGAAAGGCAGGCGGACCACGTATGCAGTCCTAACGTTTTGTGGGATACTGGCTATTTCTACCTGAGCTGTATTAAGTAACGCACTAATTTGTTGCTCCTTTTTGTATCGCACAACATTTATTTTGCATCTGTTGGGGTCCATTCTTGGTAAGAATAAAGCCTGCGCTATGTACAAATTATTACTTGTATTTACTGCTAAGTTAAATTTAAAAAAATCCCGTGGAAGGATTCCATCTACATCATTTGCGGATGCAATCGTAACCGCATCGATAGGTTGTACTGCGCAATGCAGGCTAGCTGATATTTGTGCGACGCGCGGCCGTATTTAAAAGAGCGGTGTTATTGTTGAAACGTTTTGAATTTTTTGCGACCCTATCTTGTATTTGTTGGGTCCGATTTTCATCAAGTGTAACGCCTGACCTATGTTCAAATGACTACCTTAATCTATTTAGAAAAGATTAAGGGATTAAAAATGGTTGAAAATAATTTAGATCTATTCAGGAATAAGGTGGGAATGTGAATGAATATTATGTAATTACAAAGTGAAAGAGAATTTAATTGAATGGAAAATAGCTATTTGAAAAACAGATGGATTCGAAAATAAAATAATAATTTAAAAATTGCAGTTTGAAACTAATGACAAATACTTAATTGACATAAAATAGAAATGTAGTAGGTTTAAATCAAATATATTAAAACTAGAGTGTATAAAAAGGGATTTGATATCGTTATGTAATTTTTTACTCAATTATTGAAAAATAACAAATTTGAAGATGGAGTAATAGAATTTGGTGTGAGTAAAAATATTTAAAAATAACCCTGTTTTTATGGATAAAATGTGTTGAATAATATAAAGGGTAATAATACAATCTACGTAGTGAAGAAGAATGGAAATTTAAAATAACAAGAAGAAGTAAAGACATGAACTGATGAAGATTAGAAATATGTGGTAAAAACTAATGGATAGCAGAATTACTCTACAAAAGTTAATCATTGGAGAAATAGAATGGGTCAAGTTTATTATAAAAGTCCATTTGACATATTACATTAATCAAATTGGATTACGTCAAGCTGTTTGGTGCTAAGTGAGACTTCTAGAGTAGGATCATCGGGTAAAAGAAGCACATTCCAAGGGGTTCCCAGATGCGGTAGCAAGTAGGTGTCTGCAGAATTTGGTCGGTTGGCTGCGTACTGTAGAAAAGGTGAAGTTGCTGATATTGGACGGTTAGGACGTCGTGTTTGTCTATGGATCATACATTGCGGGAAGGTGCTTGAGAGGGTCAGTTTGATTGGCATCTGGAATGTTGTGCGGACCAAGTAAAAGGTGGTTGAATTTATTATCAAAATCATAACTAGAAAACGAAATAAAGACAATAAAAAGGTGAACTATTTAAGAAAGAATACTTACTGTTTTAATATTGTTGTGTACCATTGTAATAATAGGACATTTGTCATTTGAATTTCAAATCTGTTTTGACATTTGGTTGACCTAAGTTATTCTGACTTAGACGAATGAGATTAAAATATTAGAACATAAATTTTTCAGAAATCAGTTAACTAGATAAAGGAATCCTCCCCTGATTTTTAGGAGCTATCTCGAATAAGAATTATTTACATTCTATACATAAAAGGGAAATTTTTAATTTAAAAACAGTATAATATAACTATACTTAAAGATTATAGCATATTAAAGGCGCTGTAATGAGGACCTTAACAAATGTATGACTGCCCAATGTGTTGAAAATTCATAATCAGAAATAGTAGCTTATTAAAAAGTAAATAAAGACAACACAATATAAGGGTCAGTACAATATATGCCGAAACAAACAGGCTATCGCCTAATTACAAGTTGTTAAAAATAACAATAATAGCAAAACTAAACAAATTAAATCCTGTATGAGAACAAAATATTAGCATGTAATCGTAAATTTGAATGAAATAGAACCTGAAAGGATAAGGGCAAAACAAAATGAGCTGTTATTAATAATTGTATACTATTTAACTGAATTCTCAGATTACGAAGGGTAATACCAAATAATTCTATGATATTATAATATTGGTTTAACATTTGAACCTAGTTAACAATAGGAGAATGTTGGTACAAATGTGAAGTATATAGAAAGCAAAAATCGTTCGCACTCCGTGAGGTGGTACCCTAATTGCACTGTGTGAGACCAGCGGTGGACTATCAATTAGTTAATTTGTAATTTATGAGCAAATATAATAACATGGATAATTCTTCTGTGATGTAATGTACCTATATCGAAATATTCACGAATCGGTTAATAGGACTCAAAATTAGGATCTATTCCAAATCGTTTGTAATGCAAAAGTTTTAGAAATGTATTTTGAATTTTCTCCAGATATTGTTGAGCATTGTAACTGCACGGAAATCATACTATACAGTCATATTTAAGACGAGATCTGATATAAAAATTGAATAAAATAATAAATGATTTTGTATAAAAGCATAAGCATCGCTAATTATGAAACCTAAGGTCTTCCTACAAATGTTTGCAATTTTATCACCATGCTACCTAAAATTAAGATTCGAAGTAAAGTAAACTCCCAGATCTTTACAATTGGTAACTCTATTTAGTTTTATATCATTGATAAGATAATTATTGGTTGTAAAGTGTTTTTCTGAGGTGTAAGTCATAACAATACATTTCGATATGTTGAAGTACAAGTTATTGTTAATACTCCAACGAAAATTGTATTTCTGTCACGGTTTATAGGTTTATACAGTTTTAAATCATCTGCATAAAGAAGACATTTAGAATGCTCAACAACGTCTGGCAAGTCATTTATAAATAATAAAAAGAGCGTGGAATTCCTAACGTGGCATAGAAAACTGAAGAATATTGTCCTTCAAAAATCACCAAAAGTTCTCGATTGACAAGATACGAATGTAAAAATTATAGCATATTTAAAGAGAATCCAAATTCTTCAAGTTTTTTTAAGTAAAAGACAACGATGAACTTTATCAAATGCTTTTGCGAAATCCGTGTATACGACATCGACCTCATTACTTAAATCAAGTTCGCTGCTAATGTCTTTGACAAATTCCGCCAAGTTCGTGACTATCGATTTTTTCTTAAGAAATCCATGTTACATACTCGAAATCATGGTAACAGATTTTATCATAAAGTATCTGTTCGAAAATCTTTGCAGGTGGAAGAAATATGACAATCGGTCTATATTTTATACTTCCCTCGTCTGAGTGGGCGGATACGGACAACCCGACGCGACCAACTCGACGCGGAAAACACGACGCGGCCAACTCGACGCGGATCCAACTCGATCCGAGCCCAACTCGACGCGGGACAACTCGACGCCGCGAATTATTAGTACATTATTTTGGAAGAAAAAAAAACAAAACATAACGGTCATTAATTTTTACGTAAAAAAAAACAAATAAATAACCGGATCTAGGAAAGACAATTTACCGAGGGAAAATTTACCAGAAGGAAAGTTTATCGAAAATTATGGCATGGATAGTATATGTAGCTTAATTTAGATAATCTGCCTCTTAATATTTAATATAGCTCTATATGACAAAGTGTATCTTCTTACCGAATCACAATTTTGGAAGGAGGAAGTTTAATTACTGCTAGCCGCTTTAAATATTACAAAAAATGATTTGTATAAAATCACAACCAATTATTCAAGTGATATATTAAAGCGGCCGCAATGCATCAGCCTATAGTCACAAAAAGTATTTACAATAATATGTCCAATGTTTAAATTAGAATTTCGTCGAATTTGACTGGGGCCCAGAACTTGGTCCTTCCGGCAAATTGTGATTTGATAAAAAGATATACTTAGGTATACAGCCTGTTTTAAACGAAGTGTACACTATTGCTAACTTCTTTATTATTGGACGTACGATATCGGTTAAATTGCCAAACTAGTAGCATTTTTTCTGTTGATTAGAATGGCGAAAACAGAAAAACAATTGAACATCGCCTTCTCGAGAAATTTGGAAAAGTTTACTTTTGTTAAATGGAACACCCTGTATATTTTTATATAAAACGATTGAAAATCGCGATCTAAACATAAACGTTCATATAAGGTGCGGGCCTAAAACTGACAATAACCGAGTTATTACAACTTCTTACTTTTAGACGAGGTGTTTCTACTGGTCGATTGTATATTTTAAGAGAATTCGGGATGTGGGAAATTTGCGACTCCTGTGAATTCGGGGGTTGCAAAATGGGGAAAACATTATAATAATCAGAAAATATTTAAAATTAGTATTTGTGTGAAATTCGCTGTTTGGACTTTTTCTGCTGGTCGATTGTATTTTTTAAGAGAATTCGAAATGTGGGAATTTTGCGGCCCAGGTGAATTTGATGGGTTGCAAAATGGGGAAAACGTTATAACCATCAAAAATGCCTTAAAATCCATATTTATGTAAAATTTGCTGTTTGGAGACTTTCTACTGGTCGATTGTATTTTTAAAGAGAATTCGGGATGTGGACATTTTGTGACCCATGTGGATTTAGGGGTTGCAAAATGGGTAAAACGTTATAATCAGAAAAGCCCCAAAAGGAATATTTGTGTGAAATTCGCTTTTTGAAGACATTTTACTGGCCAATTATATATTTTAAGAGAATTCGGGATGTGGAAATTTTTCCACCCATGTGGATTTGGGGCATAAAAATTGGGGAAAACGTTATAAGCATCAGAAAAACTTTGAAATCAATATTCATGTGAATTTTTATGTTTGTAGGCTTTCTACTGGTCGATTGTATTTTGAAAAAAAATGTGGAAATTTTGGGGCACAGATGGATGTGGAGGTTGCAAAATAGGGATAACGTTATAATTTTCAGAAAAACCTTAAAAGCAATATTTGGGTGAAATTCGCTGTTTGGAGACTTTCTACGGGTCAATCTTCGGAATGTGGGAGTATTTCAATGTAGTTGGATTCGAGGGATACAAAATGAGAAAAATGTTATAATTATAAGGAAAACCTTAAAATCAATATTTGTGTGAAATTCGCTGTTTAGAGGCTTTCTACTGGCCGATTGAATTTTTTACTTTTACTTCTTGGGTTAAGGGCATTGCAGCGCTGCACATGTTCGTAAAATGGTAGTGGCCACTGGCAGGGTTATAATGTTAGTGTCAGCTGTTTGTCCTATAACTTAATTCGCGATTGTAATAGAAAAAAATGATGAGGCCTTTAAAAATATAAACACATATACATATGTATTATGTTATGATGCAAACTTAATGTGTATTGGAGTCAAATTTTTTAGAATTGGGAAATTACAGTGGGTTGGAAATGGTTTAGATTTATTCGGGCATAAGGCAGACATTTGTTTGTATCTTAGCTACTTGAAAAGAACATGTGGAGTTGAAAATAATATAAAATTAATAAAATACAGTTTGAAAATGAATAAAAAATGCTAATTTTGAAATAATATAAAATGTTAGTAGGTTTAACTCAAATAATTAAGACTAGAAGGCATACATAAGAAAAATGATGTAGTTAAGAAATTTCTTTCAATTATTACAAAATAACAAACTGAAAAATGTAGAAAACTAATTTTTGGTCTAACTGAAAATATGGAATATAACCCTGTTTTATTAATGTAATATTTGGTAGTCGTTAACCCCTAAACAAGGAAACTCTTCCTCACTTTCAACGGGCAAGGTTAGCCACCTACCCGGCCTAAGGGTAAAGAGGGCTCACAGAACCACTTTGTGGTTAAAACAGGCCACTGGCCTATAATAAGAGGACGAAGAAGAAGAATAAGGATAAGAAAAAGGTAAAAAGACAAAATCTACTAGGTGAAATAAAATTTAATTTAAAATAAATAACCATAAGGAGAGACGAATTTAATTAATGAAGATTATCGGTATATGGTAGACAAGACTAATGGATAGAAGAACTGTTATATATAAGTGAATTATTAAGGAAACGTACTGGGTCAGTTTTATTTTGGAGATTACATTTGACATGTAACACAAATCAAATGGGATTAGGTCAAGTTATCTGTTGTTGAGTAGAGCTTCCAAAAGGGTGTCTTCAAAAAGAGGAGGTGCATTCCAGGAGGTAGTTTGCTGTAGCAGGTGGATGTCCAGGGTTGCTCTTGCTGGTAGCTGTCAAGAATTTGGAGTTTGCTGATATTGGACGATTGAAGCGTGGTCTATCTGTGAGCAGAGCATTGCAGAAAGGTGCTTAAAAAGGGTCGAGTTCTAGATCAAACCTAGGTTGCTGTCTTGAACTTTGTGCAAGGAAAAATACAAGGTGGGTGATTTCTTAGCAAATCCTAATTAGAAAATAAATAAAGACAATAATAGGTGAAATTAATTAAAAATAATTATTTACTGTGTTTTTTAATATTATTGTGTACCATTCAAAGGATTGGGCATTTTTCATTAAGATTTTAAAACTGTTTTGACATTTGGTTGACATAAATTGTGACTTATGATGCAAATTAAACTTGAAATATCAGAAAATCAAATTATTCAGAAACAAGTAACTAGATAAAAGAATCCACCCCTGTTGAGTTTTCAGGAGCTATCTTATTATTGACATTATAATACGAAATAGGGCAATTCTTACTTAAAGCGCTGTAACGAGGATTCGGTGCAATATATACGGAAAATGCAAAGTTACTTAGTTTAGACAATGTAAAAGCTCCTGAAACAACAAATCCTTTTAAAATATATTTATTGAACAATTAACACAAAACTAAAGATACATATCGACTAAACAACTCAAAGGTCTATTCACATCTAATCTCTTTTACACACTACCCCGTATCTACCTCCTAATAAAATCACCGTCGCTCCAGCTCTTATATTTTCTATTAAAGCACGTTTCACATGTAAACAAAATAAATTATGCACAACAATATGTGTTGCCGCTGATCGGATGGCTTGTAATTCTCAGAACTCCTTTACAACAGCTAATAAGTGTAATAATAGGAATGAATCATATAAGTAATACGTCTTCTAAAGTTATATAAAAAAAATTAATGTAATATCGAATTCAACATCTTTATCTAATTACAAATTAATAACAGTGTACAAGATGCTGAAAAGGTTCAAAACTGTAGTACGTATTATTTATTAATGATTTGCTATGCAGTAGAACTTCGCAGTAACGTTTCGCATTGCGTATAATAAACAATAATAATACAGATGTGAAAAATGTTAAAACTTTTTTTATTTCTATCCTTGTATTTTTTTCAGATTTTTGAAATTTTATGCCAGACTTGAAAATTAGCTAAATTCATTTTCAATGCATTAACGAATGTTGGTAAATTTAAACTTCTGTACATTTTTCGTCTCGATTGTTCTACGTATACCACTGTTCAACTGGTGAGAAAACTGCTGGACGTAACGACTTCTGGATTCCGCCATATTAAAATGTAGGTATTGGAGTAACTTTTGCATGCTATGTAAATTTTTAGTTTAGTTTTGTTAATTTCTCGTTTTTTTTAAATGGTTGCATGTTTAGATTTCGATTTATGTTCGAAGTATTACCGTCTAAACTCGTGCATTTTTATAGTTAGCTCTTGTGGTTTCTTCAGGGAATTTTAATGCCTTTCAGCTGTCGTTTGGTTACCTGAAGCCAATTTTACTTTAGTTTTGCATTTTTGTAACAGCGGACAGGGAAATAATTAGTTGACGTTAGCCTTACTGCAACAGATTATCTTGTAAGTTGTAGCTTGTATCTTATAACTTGATGTGTTTATTATTGTATTTATATATTATTGCATGTTTTGTTTCATTGTAACTATTGTAAAGCAGACGTGTATAACGTGTTTTTATAACCAAATTATTATCTGAAAGCAAAGGTAAGTGACCGAAGTCCAACTCATCATTTTTCTTGCGACTCTGTTGATGTTCTTCAAAGTTAGAGATATCGTGAATACTTGTAGTTTGATTTTAAACTTATGGCGCTTTCACCTTAATTAGTTAGTTAGTTAGTTAATTGAAGAAGCAAACAGACCCATTTCAGATTCTTCGAACCGCTCTTGTCTCTACTGAAAACTAGCTAGAGCAAATGTTTGTACTTGTTTTAAGTAAAATTACCTTTTATAACATCGTATCAGCAAAACAAACATTCATGAGAGTTGACCGTGGAATTTTCAAGTTATGTGTATTATTACATAGAAAATTTTACCTTCCGTTAAAGTCAACATGTGCCGACCACAGTGACGAACATCATAATCTTGAGTTTAGAAGGATTCATTAGTTTGTTTTGTAAATCTTGTATTAAGTAAAATAAAGATTTACAAATTGACAGTAACAATCTGTAGGTAGATTTACAGGAGTTGATGAAACTGCGTTCCTTGCTCTTGTAAGCACAGAAATATAATTCTGATGATATTGCATTATGTACTTCTACAATTTGTTCTTTAGCTCTCGAAGAGTATGAACAGGGATTCTAAATATTGCGTAAAGGAGTAAGATAGCACCATCTCGGAGCCCAAAGGTGTTACGATATTAATCTTTTTTCGAAGAATTGCCTTTGCTTTCTATTTGAAAACATCCTTGTTATAACTCGTTATCATGAAGTTGGTCTGAAAATAATTAGAGAAGGTATCTTTGATATCCTTCAGCGTTTATTGTTCCCTCAAAAGGATATATGGTCGATAATCCTTCGTGAGCAAGATACCGAAACACGTATTTTAGTGTGGGTTGTCAATGCTCTACATACGCATTATTTGAGGATATACCTGTTTAACTAAATCCAAAATTTGTCAGTAAAAAAGTCAAGCATTATATCATTTAAATATTTATGACAGTAGGTACAGTAAAAAACTCTTCTATTGTAATCTGAACCTAAAAAGTCTTGATACGATATATTTACAGTCGATATGAGTACATCTCTAAAACCTGTCTGCGATGCTCCTTCAATTTATACAAGCCTCCGATTTCCGTAGTTTCGTGGATTCTTCTAGCTTTGTAGTGGTAGTAGATTCAGTGCACCCAAAGCCTGGAAGTCTTCTTAATTTTTTGCATTCGTTCAGGAAGTACTTCAGAAATGTAATTTGCAGATTTATAAAACCAGGTTATTTTACTGAAGGGGTTGAAATATGGTGAAGGAATGACAGGTTATAGGGTAAGATGTGAACGATGTAGCCAAGCCTAACTACCCCTTGAAGACATTTGTAGACTGGTTCTGTCCACAAATGACTACACCCAATGATAGGAAGTATATTAAAATTTAGATAAAAATACAATGCTTATATACAGTCATTTGTGTCATGTATTGTTTATTCAAATGCATACGTGACCTAGTGATCCGTTCGACACAATTAAAGAGTGGAATTACCAAAGGGAGTAAGTGCCCAAATCATACTTTCGAGATAATTATGAAAAACTGTATAAAACTCAAAAAACATTTTAAATATTATTTTTTATTTATCCAGTAAATCTAACGCATAACGCAAGACATAAATGGTATAATAAATCAAAACATCTCTAAAAAATAAACTTATGAAAAATAAAAGAGGCCAGCATTTTGGAAAGTGATAAGTGTCACATTACTTAATCGGGTTGGGAACTGGTTCCTGGTTGGTTGGTTGGGTGGTTGATTTCTACCAAATGAACCACTGCCACTTTTATTACTTTTTGGACGATTATCTGCCATATCCTTCACTTAAAAACGCAACGAAAACACAGAAAGGTAGCAACACACTAACTGTCATATATAGCACATACTGCTTGTATTTCAAATTGCTACGGCAAATACGGAAAGCGAAATCTGCGAGGAAAGCCCCAGACCTTATATGTATACATGGCACTTGTTCCTTTTAACAGGACATTCAGCATGGTATTTATAACCTTTCTATGGAAAAATCTGAATTTATCAAAAATTGGCACTTACTTCCTTTGGTACCTCCACTTTTCTATTGTAATACCGCTGTCTGCACAAAAATTCCTTATTCGCAATAATAACACTGCAACTTGGTCTAGTAAGCCGACAGGAAAGCTGATTTTTGTATAGAGACAGTTTAAATGATACATGTTATGAACTAGTTTCATATTTTAATTAATTTCCGCAAACTTATCACTTGTTTTGGAATAGCACGGCAAGTATCATAACTAAGATACATTTCTTGACCAAGTCAATTTGTTGCTCAGTTCCAGCAGGCACTACCCCACTTCATGAAAACAGCCGTTATCTAATATTACAACATCAGGAACTTTTTCCCTAAATTCACTTAACTTGCTGAATAAAACCAATCACCATTGTTCAATCGTTGGTAATTTCTAAAATATTACTCTAGTTTGAAAGTTTTGTGTTCTTGTAATATCAAATTTTATAACTCGGGCAGTAATCAATTAAGAACATCAGCTGTCACTCTGGCAGTTGCTATTTTGTAACGCTATAATGCAGATGACTTAAAAATGTCATGGCCAACCTGTAGCATATCAAAGATCCTTTGCTAGGGTTGGAACTCCTTAGTCTCGGAAAGATTCTAAGTAGGACTAAGGTACCTGGTATTCTGCATGCCTAGACGTTGACCACTGTCTTAACAAAAAGGCCCTATGGAGGCCTACTTGCTTGAGAATAGTCTATCCACAAATAATACTACTACTTCTTCTACTTAATTAATCCTAAGTTTTTCAACCTTGCGATGTAAGGCTATTGGGTTGAGTTGTCCCCTTTGTTTAGTGGTCTTCTACATATTCCTTCCATTTATTTCTATCCTGCTTTATTCTGGACACTTCAGTCCATTCTCTCCCCTCTCTTCCACCGCCTCTTTCACCTCGTCTATCCATCTTCTTGGTCTGCCTTTTTTGCCTTTCCCCGGTATTCTTGCTTCATCACCTTTTTTGCTGATTTTCCATTTTCCATTCTATATATATGTCCCAACCAATCCAACTGTTTCTCTTGTACTATTTTTTTACTGATTTCAATTTTAAAATCTCCTTAAACACTTCGTTTCTTCTTTTGCTCATACTATAGTAAATTGGTAATTAATTCAATTGCATTACAATCGCGATCAAATTGACAGTTAGCGTTTGAGATCTAGCAGCAGAAAGTTGTTATGTGGAACATGTTTTACTTCAGTTTGATAGATCAAAGTAAAATGATATCAAAATATTTATGAAACTATTAGGTCTCAACAATTTACTAAGGAATTTAGATGCCATAAGCACCTACTAGAAAATTATTCCGAAACATAGAATTGCATCCCCATGAACTTCAAACTTTTTTTAGCTAAAGCGTCGCAAATTATACGTAATTGATGTAAGATGAACAACATTCCATTAAATCATCTTTAAAGCAAAAATAATGAACAATTGCCGTATTAATTAAGGAAACATAAATTAATTGTTATTCGATCTAATAAATGTGATCTAAACGTATCGCTGTCACTTCCTCTCATTCCATCCTATAAAATGATGGGACTGTAGATGTTACTAATTAAAATATTAAATGATACTTTGAAGGGCTTAAACGGAAGAGACAGTTTTGAATAAAAGCAAGAAACACTTCTTGTTGCACTTAGATATAATGAGTGACGGTTTTGAAATAATTGTTATACTGACGTTAATATTTACTTTATTGAAAAGATGGAAAATGATAAAAATTACATAATTTATTAGCATCTAGCCAGTTCATATAATTTAGATGTGTTATTAGAAATTATTATCATGTATTCCCTGAACTGTATTATGATGTTCAAAACGAATTTTGAAAAAATAGTACGTTCTATTTATTGTAAGTACTTAGACCTCGAAATTGAATTGAACCTTAATCAATAGCGAATATCAAGAAGCACATGCAACTGTGTGAGATCAGGTGATCTTGCAGGCCATTTCACAGGCCAGTGTTTGCAATACAATCCTCATTAAATGTTTTATAGAGATATTTCCGAACAATGAAAGTATTATGAGCTAGGAGCGCTGTACGCCTAAAATAAAAAAATGTGTTGAGAGCAGAAAGTCTCTCAAAGTTTTCAATAGCTTCTAATTAAGAAATGAATGTATCTTCTAACATTCAGATTAAACTTAATTTTAGCGTCGTTGAATCATGTACTATTAATTATATCGCCTCTTTCAGTTCTGAGAAATCAGACCAGTTATTTTGTACATGTTCATTGAATAGTTTTTATTATTTAAATAGTTTTTATAATGTGTTTCGGAATATAATGATAAATAAAAATTAAGTAAAGTATACAATGTGGAGAGTGGAAATGGAGATCAAATTAATATGCTTTTTAGCAACAAAATTTTAAATAACTTTGTTACAGTGTCAGTTTTTCTATTTACTTCCAATTGGTGGAAATGAAGGAAATGTCTCACTATTTTTCATTTCTTTAACAATAAAAGTAAATAAAGTGCTTTAAAGGTGTACTCCGGACTACGCAGTGTTTTAAATGTAAGTGGTGGTCAAGAATGTCAAAGCAAAGCAAAATCGGTGGGCTTTGCGGTATAGTTTTACGAAACAGATTTTTTTGGTTTATCGAAATTTAACATGTTGACAGCAATCTAAAGCATTTCAATTAAAATTTAATCGGATATAAGCTGATATTAGTACTGACAAATGGAGACAATTGAATTTCTGAGTTAAAGCAGCGCTGAAGTGATAGATTGGTTATAGTTTTTCCCTCATCGCCCAGTGTATATTTTAGAGAATTCAAGTATGAATGAGATAAATTCGCCAGAATAAAACCACTTTAGCAAACGCAGAAATGCAACCCTTTCATTTAGCCACAAATAATGGAGGATAATCTTTAGTCTATTCATATTCGGGGAGTGGGTCTTAATATTCCGCATTATTCAAATGCGACTCTAAACAACATGATATGATAATTTCGAAGGGTAATACAATAGCGAATGGATGAACCCTCACATTATTTCATTTTTCGGTCGAGCGCACATTGCTTTGGCTCCGATGATTTATCAAAAAAATTCTGATATTTATACTTTCCGTATCGCTGCGTCTTTCATTTATCAACTCTTTCTCTCGATCCCGATTTGTTTTTTATTACAAAAAATAGATATGCACGGTGCAAAACTGGAAATGGATAAATTCTTGACTTTTATTAGCTTTATTGCCGAAATATTGTTTGTAGTATTCCCTTGCTTATTGGAGCGGATCTCTATAAGATTATTTACGGAGCTAATATATTTATACCAGGTTGTAATGTAAATATATGCGATATGCTATTGCTAAATTATGCAGGTCTGTAATTAAGCCGCATTGCCTTTAGAATAGAAATATTTCAAAGCATAAGAAATCGAACAACTTAATAATAGCAGTCAAATGCGAATAAGCTTATTCCATTAAAATGCTAACTAAAATTCTTGAAAAGAACTCACTACTCCAATTCATAATAATTAACTAATAATTAAACTCTGATCACAAAAAAATTTATTTAAAAGTACATGTGTACATTGTTTCTTAGGTAGCGGGAAAGACATTTAAGTAAGTTGTTTTACGTGACTAGCTGTTATTAAAAATTAAAGCTATTTTCATGTTGGAATAATTATAATAGTACCTACTGAGCAAACATTAGAAAGTATCTTAAAGGTGTACATTACATAAAAAGCAATTACTATCAGATCAATGAAATAGAGCCCATGTTTGAATATCAATAATTGTTTACGCATTAATTTTTATTTTACTACCAAATGTGTTATAAGTAGCTACTAAGGACATTTACTAATTTTCTATAAGTAGCTACTGAGGAGATTTACTAATTTTCTATTACCTTCTAGCTACAGCCATCATAACACAAAATTTCAGTCTTTCT
This sequence comes from Agriotes lineatus, assembly GCA_940337035.1. Classification (NCBI taxonomy): domain Eukaryota; kingdom Metazoa; phylum Arthropoda; class Insecta; order Coleoptera; family Elateridae; genus Agriotes; species Agriotes lineatus. Next base: position 58,035 of record CALNHX010005570.1, on the reverse strand, counting down.
GCTTTTACCACCTTTGATCGTTCTTCTTCTGCCACTTTAAGAATTTCCACTAGCCCGGGTGGTGCACTTATTTTTTGGGTCTTTTTCGTCTCCCGTCTATGCTACGTTGCTGTATTAAAATCAAAACAGTCAAATAAAATACGTAGTGAATTACATTAATTCGCAAAAAAATCAGTCTATACGATTCAAATCAACTTTCCACAGGAAGTAATAATTCTGCCAAGACATCTTCGCACACTGGGCTATAAATGCTAAAAACACACGGATTTATCGTAGTATCATGGAATGGATGGGACAATGAAAGGTAGTAAGCACGATAACAGCCGAAGTAAGTCCGTTCGGTGACACTCTAGCATGACGGACATACACCAGCAATCTCAGACGCTTTTATATACAGGTTGATTTATAACGTATGGAGGAGATTTTTAGGGTAGATAGATGGGACTAAAGTAAACATTTTTTATTAACAAAAATTTTAATGACAAGCCAATAATCAAAAAGTTACAGTGGTTTACAGGATTTAAAAAAAACTTTCCCACTGATTGAGTACCGCTGAAATTAAATTGTTTTCCAGAGATTTTTTCCAAATGAACAAGATTTCTTTGTATCTTTGGAAACGATGTAATTTCAAACAGAGAAAAAATGACAATGCTAAATTCTAAAACTAATTTCTATTGCAATGTCATTATAAATCACAAAACATTTTCAAAATGCTGCCCCTGATTTTCAACACACCGTAGCGAACGACGAATTCAATTTTTCGACACTTGCGGAAATTGTTCTCATAAGTCCTCTATAGCAACGTTAGAGCGATGGTGCAACTCTTCAATGGTATCAACTTCAGTTGCATGTACCCGGTCTTTGAGGTATCACCATAAGAAGAAATCCAGTGGGTTGAGATCAGGGCTGCGTGGGAGCCATTGAATAAATCCACTCCGGCCGATCCACCGTCGCAGAAAGGTATGACGAAGATAATTTCTTACTAAAACTAAAATGTGATGGACAGCCATCATTATGCATAAACCACATGTTATGTTGCACAACCAATGAAACATCTAGGAGTCCTGGTAAAATTTCTTGTGAAAAATGCAAGTAAGATTCGCCATTGTGACGAGCTGTCAATTCGAAAGTGTCGTTCACAATTTCAACCCATAAATTTAAACTGAAACGTTGCTGAAAGTTACATTGGCGGATCGCATGAGGATTTTCAGCAGCCCATGTGTGAGTATTGTGGAATATCAGCTTATCGTTCCGGATGAAACACCATTCGCCAGCAAGTTTGCTGGAAAACCTGTTTCTGCTTCCTTATGATTGAGCAGCCTCACTCACAAAACTGTTGCCGCAACGGATAATCGTTGGGAGTAAGTCCTTGTACCATTTAGAAATGAATACAGTACAAATCGTTCATTTTCAATGTTCGCCAAAGTTCTGAGAAGCATTAGCTTCCTGGGAAATTTGACGTGTACTAGCTGTCGATTCAGCATCTACCCTTTCTAATACTTTTTCTTCAACATCAACCGCATGTCAATTTGGTCTTCCACCATCATGACCCTTCTGTGGATGTAAATTCCCAGTCCCTCTACCCCGTTGAATAACCAGGAGAAATGTATTTTCGGGTCGGTTTATTTGAACATTTTTCTAAATACTTATGGCTATTTTTATAGTACTGAAATGGTAGGCCTACTTTTGCTTAAACCTCTATTAATTGACACTGTTATTTGACATAAACATTGAGGTTTGGTTTAGGTTAGATGTACTAATATGTTTGCAAGTTCGTAAACAAAGTTATCTACTGAAGAAAAAGTATTTTTAGTTGAGCACTATTTTCGCTCATACGGTTTAGGTAGACAAACTGGTTCAAGCATTAAATTCGTCCGCGAACAATTTTCGGAGCATTTCAATAAACAGGCACCAAGTATTGCTATTGTACTAAACATTATAACCAACTTTAGAAGAACTGGAAGTGTGTTACACCAAGGAAAAAGTAAAGCTGGATGAAAAGAAACAGTGGATACCAACGAAAATCACGAACGTGTATTCGATCAAATTATGGGCTCACCACGTCGTAGTCAACGGAGATCTGCTGCAAAATTTAATATGAACAGGAGGACTCTTCAGAAGATATTGAACAACTTAGTTCCCGTTTATACGTTATTTAGACGACCTAACAATTGGAAATGGGGGATTATGCTGCAAGACCCGAGTACTGTTCTAGAATCCTTGCTTTGCAATATGATAATCCCAGTTTCATCAGTAACCTCTGGTAAAGTGACGAATGCCATTTTCATTTGTCGGGTCATGTAAATAGACGTAGCAATAGATTTTTATTGTTCCAACAACCAGAAGAGGTGCAAGAAATACCGTTGAATAGTGAAAAAGTAACCGTCTGGTGCGCAGTTTCTGAAGGAGGAATTATTGGGTACTTTATTGAGGAAAACGGACGTCGAGCAACTGTTAGTCAAGAGCGCTAGATTACTCAAGTTTTCACACCTTTTGTAGATGACCTTTGGAGGTTTTGCAGATCAAGAAACTTACCCTTCGGTAGCCAGTTTTTTTCAAAAAGATGGGGTAACGTGCCACACAGCACAGGCTACAAAAACCTTTCTGCGGGAGACGTTTGGAAGGAATCACACTCTCCGGACTTAATTCACATCACTGGATCCATATGTTTGGGGTATGCTGAAACTATGGGTTTTCCGAGATAACCCTCCGTTGACTATGTAACAGTTAAAAGAGAAAATTACAGAAGCGATACGACAGATGCAACACCCTCTCTTTTCAAATATGGCCACAAATATGCAAAAACGATACGAACTGTGCGTCCAACGTAATGGAGGGCACTTAGAACATGTTATTCGTAAAGCTAATACTTAACTGTTAATTTATTATTACAAATTATTTTAAGTGATTTTTAATTTTTAAGCATTTGTCAAAAATTTTCAAAAAATACAAATTCTACAGAAACTGTACAACATAGAGCCCTAGTTCAAGAGACAAATTTTCTCTAAATTTTAAGCTGAATTAAAAAAATGTAATAATATACCGGGCGTTCTCTTTAAAATAGGAGTTAATAAAAAAATTGGAAAAAAAGAAACCAATTTTAGAGGTATTCAACTGAAAAATCACCTATCTCACATCAATACACATGATAAATGTACTAAAAATGTAAAGTTCCAAAAAAATCGTTAGAGCCGTTTTTAAAAAAATCGAAAAAAACTGAAAAATCACAAAAGTAAACACCATACTTCCGGTTATGCCATTTTCTTCAAAAGCTTGCTGCCGCACAAAACTTATATATGAAGTTTCAACGCCATACCTTTTTTCGTTTTTGAGATATTCTGTTCACATGCACACAGACAGACAGACAGAAAGACCAATGAACAAAAACATGTTTTTTGGGTACAGGGTACTCTAAAACGTGAAGATCTGTTGAAAACAAATTTCGAATTTTTGGGGTGAATGCACAGCTATACGGATTGCTCGTGCAGCACAGCTCTATAAACTATTATTATGTCCATGTATTCATCGTTAGTGTAATTTACCATTTTATCCGAACTAACAACTTAATAACAACCACTAATAAAAATCATAAATTTGATTGTTAAAATTTACTGAAATGTCAATTTGACACTTTCCTACATTTCAACCGCAACTTGTATATTTAGTACAGTAAAACTGTCGGAAAATACCCCGTCACCTTAAAAAAATTGGCCGCGGCGATTCCTCTTGGCTAGTGGTTTAGGGTCATTAGACAAGTGTAAAACCAAAAAGGCGTCACCCCACCCCTTGCCAAACAGCCGCCATCTTGATAACAATTGAATTTGTTTTTTCTCGCGATTCATTGGTCGCACAGAAAAATTTATTGAACAAAAAATGTTGGAAATAAAATTCTACACATTTCTTATCCTCGCAGCGATACCGAGAAGTTGGAATTTCAAACGGTAGAGGGCAACAAAGTTACCAAAAATCTGTTTCCGCCATTCTAGCTCTGCGGGGGTGGTTTTTTCCGAAAATTGCGAATTTGAAAGTTGCAGTGCTTTGAAAAATATGCACGAATCTCTTTTAATAATGGGATTGATTTAAATAGTCTCCGAGTGACAGCCATTCAAAGTCCGCGCAGCGTGGGAAATGTACAATCTATTCCGGCGCAGCGAAGTAACCATTTCTCTTTTGCGAGATAAAATCGTCACGTCACTCAAGTAGTTTCAATGTGAATAGGTTTTCACAAACTACAGAAATTCTACACATTTTTGGTCATTGCCGCGATACCGAGAAATTGGTATAGGTAAAAGAAATGAAAATGATGGGAAATAAGTATATGACCCCAGAATGATATCATTTGGCTCAGATCCGTAAAGCTCTTAAATTTGCTGGTGTAATATTTATTATATAATATGATAATTGCAATTGTTTGTAAATTTTGCCACAGTAATGACCAAAATTCAACAAATTGACAATTGCTTTACCACGTACCATTTCTGCAAAAATAATACAGACACCCGACTGTCTATATGTTATTAACTAACAAACAGCTTGTTTCAATTCAACTAAAACATGCTACGGTGAACGACATTATATTTTGATCGTTTGGACCAAATGAAATGAATCGGTAATTTATTTTATTCAATTTTGATAGTTTAAAGTGACATTATTACCTCCATAACCTTCATAAACAGTCTATGATTCACAAGTGAAATAAAAGTGTTTTAATTCACTAGAGAATTAAAAAGTTTAATTCACTAGAGAATTAAAAAGTTTCAATGAAGAACAACATATTTTTATTATCTACAAATATTTACATTCAATTATTCTTTCTCTTTGTAGTGTGTAATATATAATTACTAAAATTTAGATCAAATCGACGATGAATGGGCAAATTTATATCTTAGTTTGAATATTTTTAAATTTTTTATTCAAAATTTCGTCAAAATTGAATAAAAACATATGTACGCCACATGAATTAAACATTTATTAACTCAAAGATATGATCTCAACATCTTTTCGTGAATAAACATATGTTTAATTCACTTGGTGTATAATATTTATTAAAGTTAGTGTTTCCCGACTACTATTTGTAATTTGTTATTGTTAAAGCTGTTATAATACTGCTAAAAGCGTCTACAATTACGATGTAAGAATATTGACCAAGAAGATTTTCTTTTGTGGGTACAAAATAAAGATACCGGAAAAATCTTAACTGTGCCAAATAATTTGATTCTGGGCTCGTATATTGAAATAATTTTTTTTTGCATAAACCCTAAGATATATTGTAGTCTACTCAGACAGGTTTTTTTTATCTGTCTTCGTCGTGGTTCGGAGCCTCGGACACAACCGAGTCATTATCGACTATGATAGAAATTTTGCTAAAACTTTTATTGAAAAAAGAGCTCACAACTTGTTATAAACGCAATGTGAAAAATTCTTGGACAAAATCCGTGAATACGATTGCGAGTGCTGTTTTGTGATTGTATTCTGATTAAAAATAGATAATAGTACGAGCGATAAAGGTTTTCTTTATGTTAACCAAATGGCAGACATGGCATCTCGTTAGTTATAATAAGTGCGGGATATAAATAATTTACATCTCTCCACTTCTCCGCGCTGCGCGGACTTTGAAGGGCTGTCACTCGGAGACTATTTAAATCAAATACATTATTAAAAGAGATTCGTGTATATTTTTTCAAGCACTACAACTTTCACATTCGCAATTTTCGGAAAAAATCACCCCCACAGCGCTAGAATGGCGGAAACAGATTTTTGGTAACTTTGTCGCCCTCTATCGTTTTAAATACCAACTTCTCGGTATCACGACAAAGATCAAAAACGTGTAGAATTTTATTTCCAATATGTTTTGTTCAATAACTTTTTCTGTGCGACCAATGGATAGCGAGAAAAAACAAATTCAATTGTTATCAAGATGGCGGCTGTTTGGCAATGGGTGGGGTGACGCCTTTTTGGTTTTACACTTGTCTAATGACCCTAAACCACTGGGTAAGAGGAATCGCCGCGGCCAATTTTTTTAAGGTAAAACGACAATTTTACTGTACTAATTATTTTCCTTTTATTCAGCAGCTCTCAATAGTTGCTACAAAAATTATTAGGCATTAAAGAGAAAAATCAAGAATCTGTCGTTTCTATTTTACATTTATTTTAAATCATTTTTTAAACTAAATGTGGTTCAGTTAACTCAAATATACCTAATTTAAATTTAAAACATAAATTACCCACATAATTTCCGAACAACTACTTCTTATTTAACTATGCTTCAACTCGTTGTAACTTTTCCGTTATTGAACCTTTCTAAAAATTTTATTAATAAAAAATGTTTACTTTAGTCCGCTCTATCTACCCTAAAAACCTTCTCCGTGCGTTATAAATCATCCTGTATATGATTTTTACTAAGAAATGTGTAACTAATTATAAAATTAGTGTCAAACGAATATGCTCTAAATATTGGACGTCAAACGTTACACTTCACAGTAATGTTCGAAACAATTAGTATACATTTTAACACTTGTGTCATTCTGAACGTTGTAACGCTCCGTTGTATTCTTTGGAGTTTTTATAATGGATTGCGCCCGTTGTATTTTTGGTGCTTTCACCTATAACTTCTCAGTACTCAGCCCTATCTTCATTTCCGAGCTCGCTGTAGTCAGAGATAAGAAGACAAGTTTCTTCTTCGTTTGGCACTCTAGCCGTGTAGTTGTACTTGAGATTTTCACTATGTGGCCGACTGGAACTGCTCCACGTAAACACAAACCTAGAGTAGTTTATTTGGCTATGGCAGGATATTTCTTCCACCGCTCTCATGTGCGAGCATAAATTCCAGCCGCACAGATAATCTTTGAATCGTTAATGATCTTTGGGTAAGCACATGGCGTTCGTTATGGTTCTGTACTAATTAAGTTGGGCATTAGGTCTTTATTGCTGCACTTTGCAAGACCGCAAGATACACTTCCGCATGCTGAATTTTTACGTGCTGGAGTACTTCAGCAGGCGCCTATTGAACTGCCACCTGGAGTAGCGCTGCGTTGAAGCGCCCCAGATAACTACGCAGTAAGTGTACGCTTTTATTTGCTAACTTTTGGCGAACTTATTTTGTTGACTAATCAGGCGTTTCGGCCTGTGTTAGCCTTTGGTTACCAATCACGCCGCTTATAAAGTACTTTATAGCTAAGTTCTAGCCTAGTTCAGAGTTTTACTGAAATTGCGATCAGAGCGTGTGCAGATTACTGTAGCAGTCTTCTTGCATGGCTATTCGATTCGTGTTAGTGTTTTGGAAGTTTTATTATTAGATTGCATGGTATCCTAGATTTACAATACTTGTTTTTCCAGATTGATCATGGTTGACACAATATTTTTGAGGTTAGCGCCAATTGCAATTTGTTAACAATTTTGTTGCTATAGTGCGCCACGTTTTTCCATGGAATTAAATATTTTCATTGTTACTTCTTCACATTATTGAGCCTTCTGCACATATTGATAATGCTTGTGATCCCTCTTAATGATTATTAAGTCTACCTTTTATTGAGACTGGTATTCTTTTTATCTCTTCATATAACCCTCTATAAACCTGCTCGTGTTTCTTTAAATATAGAATTGCGAAGCAGAAGACATACAAGGTGGCGGTGAAGTGAATTGTTAATTAGTCTTGTTATTTTGTTGTGAATAACGACTGGCGCTCTTTTGTTTTTTCAATATTGTTAATGCATTTGGTAACCTTAAGATTGGCCGCTTGGTCCTTATTCACGCCATATTCTGCCGAGTACTTGAGCTAACCAGAGCAGTGTTCACTTATCGTTTTAGGGTAATATATCGTGTTACACATAAGAATAACCATTTAAGATATGTAACGAACTCAAAGGTTGCTCGACTAGCTAATGGAAAGGGAAAATCGTAATTCGAAAGAACACGGGTTTACTCGTCTTAATCATAATAATAGTAAATACCGAAACATCTTTTTATAGTTATTGGTGCCATTTAATGCTCATCAACCAGTGATGTAATATAGTAAAACCTCCGCCGACATCGCGATATGTTCGGATTCAAAGCGCAGATTCAACTCACCTTGCCTCGCATTCCCCTGAAAATAAGCTGCTTACGTCGCTCAAAACGTGTATTGCATTTTGCTTCTAAGGAAATCAATCCATATGAAATCTGATACGGCTATATGAAATATTAGAACGAAATAAATACATTTCTCGTTGGGCACTGGCGGAACTTGTGACGTGGTTGCATGGTATGCAGTGAAAAGTGAAAATAAAGTTCTCCGATATCCCAACGAGACGAGAACAGTACTTCAAAGATAGGATTATGCATGGGGAGTTTCTAGATCTGCCTAAGATGACGAAATTTCCACAATGAATCTTAAAACTCTGCAACACGGCAATCACATCGCACAAAACAAAACACTCCGAAGCGCACCCTGTTTGCTTGTCAAATTCAACACAGTTCCCTCTTCCACCACCATAAAACCAATGGCAACGTCAATTTTTCAAATAGACATAGGAAACGATATGCTATCCTTGCTTACAAAACTCTGCAATTGACAATTTATTAATGGTTTATAATTGTAGTACATGGATTTAATAGCATTTTGTATGATTATTTTTTTCGTAGCGATCTCAACCAATCAGAAGGCTGGATTTAGTTAAGTTATCTTGTATAATTTCGATTATACAAAATCGATTATACTATAGTAACTTCACTAGGCAACGCAATACATAACTTTTGTCAACTTGATGTTGTTTTCATGGAGATTACTTTCAGCTAGTTTAATACAAACAAATCGAGCTGTCAATAAAATATTTATTTGTTCATAATATTAAAATTTACTCAAAAAATAATCAAATCGAATACAATGCGTACTTCGAACAGGTTATACGTCTCAAACTTCCTGCACAATAACAAATCGTGTCAGTTTGACAGAATAATCCTCCCGCTGACGCGGTCGGACTATTTAACCTGACAAACTGACACTCTTTTATTATTGTGCAACAAGTTATCGACATATAACCAGATAATATCGAAGTACTTATAGTATTACTTCTGATTATACATAACAGCATCAGGTATATGATAGATTCACAGATAATAGGATGTTTAATGCATAAAGTAATATAGCGCAACGGCTACCATAGACACCATTTGGGTATTAGTTAGTTACTTACAACATTTACTGTATGGTGATTGCAAGTATATACCGCCTTCAATTAATACTTTCTAGCGTCATTCGATCAGCGTCGATATAATTTTGCGACACTGTGTGTATAAATTTGTATATCACTAATCTTCAGCACATGAAAATTAGTATTTAACATAAAAGAAGTTACACATAAGCGGCATAAATATTTGATGTTACCTATCTATATACAGTGTGTCTCACTTTAAACGGCACTGCCCCAGTATTTTTTTAATATAACGTATGTCCCATAAGTTTTGAGAAAAAATATTAACAGCTATATCTTATGTTGCTTTAATTTTATATTAAATTCAACTACAAGTAATTATTTCTACAGCTATATTTAATAGAATTATATGCTTAAACTATCGATGATGTTCTATGTTTTTCAACGCCAACTAGATTGAAAACATTTTCTCTGTAATAAGCTACAACGGATTTTTTTCTCAAAACTTATGGGACATACGTTATTATCGATTAAAGAAAATATTTTTTCTGATTATACCCCTCACTAAATTGTACTTTTAGGGTATGTGACTTTCGCTTCACCGTAGAATGCTAAACTACTACGATTTAAAATAAACAGCAAATTTGGACAAGTCGTATTGTGGATTTTTTTATCACAAGATCAAGACTTTCCTTGTACTAATTAAAGTGTATACTAAAGTATGATCAAAAATTGTTTTCATCTAGTATGGCCATGGTATAGTTTCTAATTTATAAATGCAACGACGTTTGTACTTAATATAAAAATGCGACATTTGCTTTGTAAGTGAGTTATAGTTGCATGCATAAATTAGGAAGTATTCCATAGCCATACTAGATGAAAATAATTTTTGATCATACTGTATTTTCGTTAGTTACAAGATCTTTTTACAAGTCAAAATAGTACTTTCTTTGTCGACAACACATAGTAATTTATTTCATTATATAGATTTTTCATTAAATTCAAATTTGTATTGCTTGCATGAGTATGTATCCATAGCAATATCTTTGAGACTTGAGAATTTCTGCGTCTACTAGCACCGCTCTTTAAAGCCTAGACGTTTTACCTCTGTTGCTTAACGTTTCGATTTTATAATTGAAAAAAGCTGACTCCTAGCGTGCTGGATTGGCCGTTTAAAAGTGCAAAGCTGTTCCTTCGATTATAAAGTGCTTCACTCGAGTTCCGATCAGCACCCTAAATAATGGCTTTTAAGGGGAGAATATTAATTATAGTCGGTTTATACAAAACCTCTCCTTTCATCAAAGTGAAACATAAATATTAAATATTATTTTTATTGCATTACAGCTGAAGGTGCAGATTAAGACAAAGTCAACCTCGACCGTAACATATTTAAATTAATTTATCTATAGGCAAGTTAAACAAAACATAAGAATTTGGAAAAAGTAGAAACTGTCACTGCAGGATACATAAACCAGAAGCAGTGTTGGTGAAATCGTCTTCCGAGTAAGAGAAACAGTATTTTTCTGGACTTTCCTATACAGAAGTTCTTAAGAATTCTAATTTAATTACCGGTACTAAATAATTATTTATCGATCTATTTAGAGTCTCAAAGCTGTAATTTTGTACACTCTTGAGCAGGTACGTGTGGGTACCTCAAAACTATGAAAAAATATGCTAAATATGTTGAGTTCTAACATATCTTCTGAATCAGATACTGTAATGGGTCTTTTACGTTGCCCTACCCTTGTGGATCAACCTGCAATGGGCCTTTTACGAGCTCCGCCGTTGAGGGTCGAATTATAACAAGACCGTTCCGGCCCCTACACCTTCATAAATTAATTGTGTCTTCTTTTGTTGCCTGCTAGCTCGATAGCAATGAGATATATCTTATTCTGCTTAGCCTAATTCGTGCATAAAGAAAGCTCGTGTTGAAGCTATTCGGAAATGTACTTGTGCTAAGCTGAAAAGGTTATTCCCAAAAAATCTACTCAGATAAAAAACAATTTCTCTATACAAGTGAACAAAAAACATACATCTCCTTTAACAGACAACATTAATAATTATTTGTAGAGGTAAATACTAAACCATGCAATGACGAGCTGTTTCTTCTCCATATTTATTTCAACAATATAAATCGCAAAAGGCCGTTTTTACTACGCATTTATATTAGCGATGACTAACTCACACCGCTGATAGCTGTTTCTACAATGCGTTGGTGCTACTAATCTACTACGTAGAGACCACAGAGCTTGCGCTCCGAGCAATAATATTAAATCACCGAGAGCAGCTTCCATGACACTTTTGTGCTGACAGTTTTTGACACAGTCGCCTTTTTTAACGGTTGTTGTCGACTGCCCAGATATGCTATTATAAAACCCATCTGCACTGATGAATAACGGATGCCAGTTGCGTGATACCTGCATGTGAGCTCCAGTAGCTGTCCAGCGATTCCTTTATTATTGCATTATTCGATAACGCTTCTTCCAAATTGCCTAACTGAATGCAGTATCTACAGTAATTCGTCTACTATTTCAACACCCTTCCTCGCTTGCAGTTCTCCAAGAAATGCAATAACCTCGCATTCAATTGCCGATGGGACACGCCGTACAATACTTGCCAGCCGACGTTCAATTCAGCGTTAGAACCAAGCAACTTTACTCGACCAGAGATCTAGTTTCTGCTGCAAAGTTCTCGCTCCACTCGCGGGGTATATTACTAGCGCACCAAGCATATTTTAAGTACAGTGGCTTTATAAGGTCACTTTGATGTGGCTGCCATTTTGAGGCGTTTGTGCTACAGCCTGAATAGACAAATCTAACAATATTTCGCTTGATTTCAATAATAGAGACGTCGGTTGTAAACAAACAGGCGTATTAAATGTAGAGAATAGTATTTTAAGCAATTATTCTCCCTTCAAATGACAACAGATCTCCTTTAGATGGTTAACAGCAATTAAAAGTTGCAGGTGTGTTTATCTAGATATAACTCCGATTTTATCAAAAAACTGTTTTAAAACGGTGATACTGAAATTAACAATAACGGTTTTCAGTTGAAAATTTCTAAAATATTACTGGAATATGACTACAAATACCTGTGTAAACGGCAGGAGTCGTCTGTACCCTGTTCACTCCATTTGTTATACTGTGACAGGCTTTGCATGCGCATTTTTTTAACGGTATCAGTGACATTTAGTAACAAAATATTACTAAAGTCAAAATAATTGTTTGGTTAAAATTTAGTTTGCATTCGTACTTACTTTATTTCTGTGTATAAAATAATACACGTGTACACCAATAACGATAGAATATTTATTTTGATGGTTAAGCCGTGTCTTATTTTGACATTAGTAACTTTTTGTAACTGAATATGTATACACTGCTAAAAATATTCAACGGGACATTGAAACCCCTCAAAATGGCGGATTTTAAAACAACCAATCAAAAACAGGACCAAAATTGACCACACTGCCATTAATATAGCCACTGTAATTTTAAGTACAGTGATTATATAGTCACTCTAATTTTATGCAGAGTCAGTGTATAAGCCGTTCACAATCTTTTTGGGTCAAGTGAGGCTATGACCATCTAGTAATTTTGTTGGCAATACCTCTGTGGCAACTAAACTCCCTAATGGAAATTGACACTTTTTGTGTTAGGTTAGGTTGTTTTCAGTTTAAGGTTATATTTTCTGAGTAGGTACATTGTTGCCAGATCTCTGTTTAAATTAAGGATAAAAAATTTAAATGACTTGATAATTGACGAAAGAAACGAAAATGAGAAATAATGCATAAGAAAACCATTCGATATTAATGTTTATTGCAATTTGGATAAGAATTGTGTACATGATATGAATATGCCACTTTATTTTACATGCTTGCTGCATGCTTGCTCACTTGGTGAAGTGAAATGATAAAGACAACACAAACTGATGCCAAATAAATTTAGTAGAGCAATTAAGCAATATTGGTCTTATAGAAATTAACATGTGAAAAATATAAATATCTTGTCAAATGGATGGCTGGCTGATTTTACTTCATGTTGAGTTTCACATCTGCTACATAACATTTCAATACTAAAATAGTAATAAGTCGGTAGGTAGTAAATTATTATACATTATTACGCTGGATTATTGTTTTTCCTTTCCAAAATTTTATCATAGTTCGTTTCAGTGATAATATACAGGTAGGTAGTCCTCGTTCAGAAGATCAGAGATAATTTTACACTGCCTCCACATGGAATGCAGGATATCTAGTTTTAAAGAGCTGGTACATTTTTTCAATATTTAAGTTGCTAACCAGGTAATATACTTTACGACCAGAATGACTTTTTTAGGGAATTATTTGATATCCTTTTGTCAGGTCATTTTGGTATTTTAATTAGCCACCTAGGCTTTAGGGCAGCGTGCCCGTATGCTAAACCCTTTTAGTTACTTATTTGGCTCCATCACCTAATTCCATAATAATGATTTTGCACATATTTGGCCCCAAACGCAGTATTTCTCGTCAGTTGGAGCACCCCTTTGCTGGTACTTTGGCAGCCGGGTGTTATCGCTCGCAAGAATTCCGAACCTTCTAGAAATCACGCCGTTGAGGCGTGCTGTCTTCGTTACCGGAACTTATTTGTTTTATTGAGCGCATCGCCATTGGCTGTCGAGGGTCACGTGGTAACGCCGTTTTGGCTCACGCCACTTCAAGCGTCGTAACGCTCCTTGCGGGGCATTCAGCCGAGGGCAGTTGATCGAAGAAGTCGCAGAGTGTGCCGTTTCGCGGCGTTCCCGCCATTGGCGGGGACGCCAGCCTGTTTTTCCCGTCTCGTGCTGTTTCAGCGAATGTTGTGTAAATTACCGTTGCTGTGAAAGCCTTCCTATTTCCCGTGCTGTTACAGCGAATATGCCGTAAACTGTTTCGCCTTTAAGAGGTCGCGTGTGATTGTGCGAGTGGCAAGTCTTTACGCCAAAGCGTGGGTGTGTGAAGGGCTTCACGGGGCCAGTTCTGCGTTTGTGAGAAAGGGGGCTTTCCCTTTGCAACTCGCTGTTTTCGAGGATCTTTCTAGGCAGGACGAAGTAGGCCTCTTTGCCGCCGTAAGTGTGCTCTCAGGAGAGCGTCCTAACGCCGCCATCTTGGCGGATTCCAGCCCGTTTACTCCAGATGCCGTGTTTCGGCGATTTAGCTGCCACAGACTGTCGCCTTCTACCAACTGACTGCACGCAACTCTCATAGACCGTCTACGGACTAAGGTATTTGTAATTACAACCATTTAAACATATTAACTGCCGCTTGTGCGAGCGGCGGTGCTTTTGTGCTCAACTTTGTGTGGGCGGATGCATGATCCTTGCTTGCTTGTCGCGGCTTTTAATGCCGGTTTGAGGCCACCATGCTTCAAGACGCTACTTTGGTAGCCTACTAGTAAGTTCATGTGCGCGAGTTTCGCGTTTCATGGCCTAAAGAGCTAAAGAACTCTGCGCCTATGTTTTGGTGCTACGTTTGTGCTAACTTTTAATTCAGTAACGTTAGGTGCGCGAGCTTTGCTATATTGTACCGATTAATACATAAATGGAATCAACGCCTCGCCGTGCTGAGCCTGGCGCGCCCTAATCTGTTCGAGCTCTTTGTTTATGTTTGCGAGGGCTTTGTGCTTTGCGTATCAGGTGTTAACCGCAGCCAACGACTGCGTGGGCGACGTAGCAGGGGCTGGCAACTATTCCAAATTCGCATGCTTTAGTGAGGCTATGTTAGCCCCTCTTCCTGGTCAAATATTGCAGTCACGCTGCCCCGCTGCCTAACGAGTTAGGCCTTCAATTAAATTGTCGTGCATTTGTGCGGCGTCGTGCTTTGCTGCTAGCTACACTGCTCCCGTTGCCTTTGCAGGTCGGCGTCTGTTATCGCGAACTAACGCGCCCTTTTCCGGAGTGCGTATTTCTAAACTGTACTCTAATATGTAAAGTGTCGAGCCCACTGCGGCCGCCCACCCATAGTGTGTTGTTTACTAGCATAGCGCGTCCATCAGCTGGTGCTTAACGTAAGAAATAACATAAGCTTGGCGGCACGATTTGCTGCCCAGATGTAGTTATCGACCAATAGACGCATATTTAATTAAGGGACGTATTATTCCTATTCGACCTGTGCATGCTTTGTTTCAGATAGCGCCTTTTACAGTGTAAAGATTGGTGTACGGCGAGACGTGAGAGATCAGAGCGTGCAGGTAGGTCCAGTGGTTGCGCAGTCTCGGCCCAAAGAGGCCCAATATTACCATTCCAGTATTTGCGATCACGAAATTGTTATTTGAGCTTGCAGCTCATGAGAAGTCTTATCGACGGAGTTTCTTGAATACTTCGCTCCCGTTTAACCGCCCAGGCCCGGTTATCCGGGTTAAGACAGGCTTGGTGGCGCCCTCATTATTTTACCGTTAGTTACCGACCCTCTGGCCGTTACCCTCAGATAATCTCGTTAACCCTCAGTTAGGCGCGCACCGCAACGTAACGCGCTTAGTAGCGCTAGGCCCGGTGGACATAAAGCTACAAATCACACGTTTTGTCGATTATTTCTATGGAGTTATGATTGAATGTGCTTATAGTGATTACTATGAAGGTTACTGTGCCTATATACACATAATTCTGTTAAACAAATATATGTAAAACCAGCTATTTGAGTGAGAAAAAAGCCGATCAAATGCCATTTTCAGTGGAAATTAGTATAAACCCAAATCTTTACGTTTAATAATTAGATTTCTAGTAGTTCAGGAATTTAGTTCGAAAATACTTCTATATTATTGACATACCTGTAATATATTTATCAGCAAACGTAATGATGAAGTCAGTTCTTTGTGAAATTGTTATGGTTAAAATATTTAATTCAAAGTATTTTTATCGTATTTTCAAATTACACACTTGTAAAGCACAAAATGGCTGGATTGATTTTGGATAAACACACATATACATATATACAATAATTAAACAATAAAAAAACTATTCAGAATCTGTGTATATTTCTTCTTCTCCTTCTGAAGTTTTGTTAAAACATTCCTGGCACAGTTTTTTGGTGTGTAGACCCAGGCACAAAAATGTATTGCACTTTTCACACGAGTACTGAGTTTTACATTGCTTTTTGCTGTTTGAGTAACAAGGTCCGCAATATTTTCTTTTGTTTCGAGGCGTTGCAGTTGCTGCTACTTGTTCTTCTTTATCGTTTACTGGCTGCAACGGTTTATATTTTTTTAAAAGAATTTGCAATTCATTTGGTAAATTTTTCAAGACGGATCTTCTTTGTAACTGGGGAGTTACTAAACACAGAGCTATTTTCTTCAAGTAGTTTTGTCTAGGAAAATATTCCTTTCCGTTTCCCAAATGAATTACTCTGGAGTTAATTCCAGCGACATTCAACATGTGGTAAAAAATTACCATTGGCCATCTTCTTGTTGATCGTGCTGTGTTGTAAGTAGCACACAATTTATCAACAACATCCACACCTGATTTGGTTTCATTGTAAAATTGTATTATTTCTGGTTTTTTATCCGTTTCAGTTGATACCGAAGAACTAGATGTGTGGTAACTTGACAGCAATACGACAGTTTTACCTTTTTTTGACACATACGACACCAATGTCTCTAGTTTTGTGTATCCGAAAAGGCTATCGTATTTATTACGATTTTTCGGTAAAACAAAAGAGACGGGTATTTCCCGTCTATTTTTTCTCACGGTTCCCACATATGACAATTTTCTCTTTTCTAACTCTTTGATCAGATTCAAACTAGTAAACCAGTTATCGGCAGTTATATTTCTGCCAGTCTGATAAATTGATTCCGACAACCTAAGTACGATATTCTCTGCAGAATTACTCAGTCTATATGGCCCCTCTGGCTGCTGACCGCAATAAATTTCCATATTATATGTATAGAAAAGTTTAGCATCACTGAGACAGAAAATTTTGATTCCGTATTTAGTAGGTTTTGAAGGGATGTACTGTCTAAACCCACAGCGTCCCCGGAATGCAGGAAGCATTTCGTCGATGGTAACATTTTGCCCAAGGTGGTAATGTGACTTGCAGTTTTCAAGGAAAAAATCAAAAATTTCTCTGACGGCAGTCAATTTGTCCATTACACGTCTTTCAGCCCGTGTAGTTTTATCATCAAAACGAACACATCTGATGAGAGTTCTAAATCGTTTTTCCGACATTGTCATCCGAAATATATCTATACCAAGGCCATCTGTAGACCAAAAATCGGCAAGACTTTGATGGCCGCCCCGAAAAACTCCTATCAAGTATAAAAGACCCAAAAATGCCTCCATTTCTATGCGATCAGTTTCTCTACAGTCTCTTTCACGCGTAAACTTTTCTCTTATACTATTTATATAAATATTTGTTTTTTCTACTAGCAAAGTCAATATTCTGTCATCAAAAAATAGTCGCCAACAATCTACTTCGTTTTTGGCATTTTTTGCAGTTTGGCCAGTGACTCCGGGTAATTTGACTAAAATATTATGCGGGGGTGTTTGGGTAACTTTCCAGGGGATTTTCCTCCATTTGGTACTATCCCGGCCTATAACAATAAAAATGAGTTAGTTTGGTACAACTCTTTTTTACATAAAGTAATTTTTTAGAGATGTAACTTTCGCAACTAAAAAATAATTTAGATAGTTTCATCTGAGCGTGACAATTATACTAATGATATGAGGATAGTACCAAGTTGAAGAAGTATGTATATGAAAGTAAACGCATCTTTCAATAGCAACAAAAAACAAAACTAGATTCAATCTTGACTTACCACTGTAAAAGTTATCAGGCTCTTCTTCCTCCTCGATTTCTATATCACTTTCATCAATTTCATGTTCCGTGTCTGAATTATTTGATCTGGTTTCCAAATTGTCCTCCGTTTCTGATTCATCTGATTCTTCGATGTTTTCTTCGAGTATAACATTTGCACCAAAGTCATCCTCGTCAAAAATAAGTCGATTGAGCTCTTCAATATGTTGAGGATTATTCAAGTTGTACATTTTCCCACTCATCTTGCACCGTTGTTGTTCAAAAAGATTTTAAAAAATCACGTCTTCTATAAATAAAAACAAGCCACAGTCGACGAAAAACACTGTCAAGCTCGGCGCTAAAAGACGCAGAATAACAGGGACGCGAGCGGGCGCGTCAGGTCCAGCGGACATAAGCAACGTACGGTTCCGCCTACTCATCAATTACTCGGGAACTAAGACAGTTATCGATATGCCGCTTCCGGAAACGGTTATAAATAGATCCTTCTGAGATGTCATGAAGGCCCACCCCAATAACTCAATCGGATTTTGAAATAAAAGCAAAATACAAGGGCATAGGCCCACTGGACCTATGCGCGCCTAATGGAAGGTTAAAGAACCCGCCCATCTCCACTGAAAGTCTAGCTCGGCCTAACTTGTTGCGGCTGGGTAGCGGCCTAGGAGAACTTTCGTCCCGATTTCGTCCCTTACGGCACGCGCCGGCCGTTTCGTTATTGTATGAGCCGGTGCGGTGTCGTAAAGTCAGTTTAAGACCGTAACACTTTATCTAATAGACTTGTCTGTCCGGGACGCTGTTTCAGCAGCCAAACCGTAAGAGATAGAAAAAAAAGTTACGAAAGTTATATGTTTGTAATGGTCATGTCAGGTCAGGAACCGAATTTCAGTCACGTGACACTTCCGGTTTTCGAGAAATCACTTGATTTCTCGAAAACCGGAAGTGTCAGTACGCTGTTTCAGCAGCCAAACGGAGCTGCGACCCTCTGCGCCTTAAAACAGCTTCCAGACTGTTCCGATGCGGCGTACCACTTTGACACCTTCCAGGTCTGGGTACAGTTTTTATTTAATACGCGTTCTATTTGAAAATCGGTCTTTTTTGTTTTTTTAAATGAGACATTTGTCTCACTGGGTTGCTAGTGTTCTCTCATACGCAATATTGCTTCTTTGGGATATGCATTTCCGCTAACACTTTTTCTAGGAATATCACTCATTTTTAACTCAAGGTAGACACTGCCACTATTACAATACCCTCGAAGATCCACAACAACTGCCACCAGCAATAATCACAGAATACAAACTAAACCCCATAATGACCGACGCACGCAGGGAAAAACGAATTTCTTGCAAAAGGTCATAAGTCGGCGACTAATGTCCTTTCTGAGTAAAACGCAAACTGATCGCAACTGAAAGTACTAAAGAAGCAATAGATGAACTAAAAAATGTGTCCACACATCTCGAATATGGAATATTGTTTCTGCTTCAGTGGCATTTTTGAGTGGATATGCAGCACGAACAGTTGAAGAAAGGCTTAACTGTAACATTTGCTTAGAATCTCGTTTAACCACTTTTTCCTCAAATCCATTGTTAGCTCTTATACGTTTACAAGATTAGGGAGCGTTGAAATACCCTACTAGACAATTTACAGCTTTAATAAATCAATTAGTTGATCTAATTTTAAATATACTCTGAGTATTTAGCTGGACATGTAATCCATCTAAAATTATAACTAAGCTACTTCTTGAACTACTTGCCTCATCGGAGTTTTTCATTTGTATGGATCACAGAGATAAAACTTCTATAATAATCCCTGATAAGTTACTCAGACCAATTAGCAAAACATAGGAGCTACACGGACAGATTAAGTTACTACGAATTCTTGGAGTTCAAAACCTCTCTCAAGAAAAATATTAAAACTGTAAATCTTTGAAATGTACGTACACGATACTATACCTAGATTATACGATTCACATTTATATTAAAGTCAAGACAATCGGTCCTTATTGTATTGATACTGCATGTTAAAAAATAATTGTTAAAAAAACTGTTCTTGACACCAACTGTCCTTTAAATGTCATCGTGGGTATGTGACGCTAAAACAGCCAAAATTAGCAATTTCTCAGAAGTGGAAACAACAATGAATTTCAAAAACATACCGTATAAAGTGACGTTTGTCACACAATTCAGCAGGCCATGATTGAAATAATAAATCTGGCAATGCGGTAGCAAGAAAATGTCGAACCGACACTGACAGAAAAAAAAAGTTGCATCTACTACATCACCAAATCAGTTAGTCCAACATGAAAAGAAAAAATCATAGCCAACTCTGTCCCAAAATGGTCGTGAATGGATTATATATAGGAGATTACGCCACGTCCGCCATGTTTGTTCCTCTGAAATATGCGTCACTTTGAGGTTATTGTAGCACAATTCCGTCAACTTGACATTTATTGCAATCCGAAATTCTACTTAAAATGGGCAAGACTGTAAGTCTATGTCAAATTCGAGGTTAGCAGGTTAGGTTTTGTTTGTTATTTGACACATACTGACGCAAAACATAATTTTAGACATAGTTCAATAAGTTATTGCTGATCACCCTGTAATATGGGAATAAGCATGGCGGCGATTGTAGGGTAGCGTGCGCAACACACATTAACGCGTTTGTAAGCTAACTTGGTCTAATTATTACTGTATATACAAAAATACAAAAACTTCACTATTTTGCTGTATTTTAAAATGATGTTCTAAACACTCTCAGGCGAGCCGGGCCATGTTTCCGTTTCAAAGCCGACGTTGACGTTTGCGTTAGTTTTAATAAGTTGAGTAGCTTATATTTTTGACATGCTAGTACAATTATATCTTTCCTGCAGTGTATAATAAGTGTTACTTGATTTATTTAGATGTATGCCTTGTGAATGTTACTTTTACTAAATCATGCATCACGTATATATTACTATGAAATAGCTATTTAGGCAACAAGTGCTAACAGTTGAGGTTTATGCACGAGACATGAAAATTATGAAACGAAACCGAAGGCTGAGTTTCATAACATGTCTCGTGCATAAACCACTTTTAGCACCAGTTGCATACAATATTTTATCTACGACCTTAAATTTACTGTTATTAATCCATAAATGTCGATTTAACAAAGGTTTGCATCTACGACAGTTATAATTTATGTCATAACAAGCAGATGGCATTGACGCGCAGGTGAATGTAGAGTCCCTGTATATTATACAGGATCTCTAGGTGAATGTTTGTGGAACCAGTACTGTCAAAGTCAGTTATCAAAGGTAATTATTAATACTACACATCTGAGTGTATTCATTACATAACGCTTTAATTATTTAAAAAACACTTTAACCCTAAAGCAAGAAGTAACTAGAATAACTTCACAATTTCACTTCCAGTTCGAAATTGTAGTTATATAAGCTCACTTCACTTTATAACACATTTATTTATTTATTTATTTACACCAATAAAACGGGGCATGCCCAATTACATTATTGGCGGTTCAGGCCTCTTACTGTATATATTTACTAGTAGAATATAAAAATACAAATCAAAATCAAATAAAAATAAAAATGAAAATAAAAAATACAAACTAGAAACTAAAAAGTACAAACTAATAACTAAAAATTTTAATTTCACGAATCACGAATCACGAATTGCCTATTTCTATCCACTGCTGGATGTAGGCCTTCCCCATTTCTTTCCATCTGTCTCTATCTTCAGCTATCCTCATCCAATGTGCTCCTGCTATTTTTCTGATATCGTCTCGCCACCGTGTGTTTGGTCTTCCTACTCTCCTTTTTGTTTCGCGTGGCCTCCAGGTAAGTATTCGTCTTGACCATCTGTATCTTCGGTACGAGCAAGGTGTCCAGCCCATTGCCACTTAAGTTGCGCGACACGTTGTAAGACGTCTGTTATTTTTGTTTGTTGTCTTATCCAGGTATTAGTATTTCGATCTGTAAGTTTGATATTCAGCATTTGCCTTTCGTGTGCTCTTTGTGTTCTTGCTATCTTTTGGGCATTTCTTTTAGTTAAACTCCAAGTCTCAGCCCCATAAGTTATTACAAGAAGAACGCATTGGTCGTAAACTCTTCGTTTCAAGGTGTTGGGAATATCCGATTTTAGTATGTATCCTAATTTGCCAAATGCGCTCCAGCTCGATCTTATTCTTCGTATTACTTCGTCACTCATGTTGTGTTTTCTTGCTGAGATTTTTTGACCAAGATATATATAGTTTTCTACAACTTCGAGCGTTTTTCCGTCTAGGGTAATATTAACATTTTCTTGAGTGTTTGTCATAACTTTGGTTTTCGTTATGTTCATTTTTAGACCCATTTCTTTTGACCGGTCCTTTAATTCCGTGATCATGTCTTGTAGTTCGAATTTAGAAACTAATAAAAAATAAACAATCCTACTACTGGTTCGGGTTTCGTAGACGTGGCTTCAATCAGACTTTATTATAATAGAACGTATTAACCTTTTCTCGAAAGAATTTAGGACTTATGTTAAATATATTGTTTTCTGACTGGTGAACATATGCATTGGTGGTTATAATTATCCTTATCATATTCGAGTTAAGTCTGTAATTCGTTCGACATGTAGGTACATGGAATATATTTTTTGGTCTAGTTCTATGTGCCCGTATATACAGACTGACAATAGATAACAAATTCGGACAGTCAATTCTGTTGTTTAACAATTTATTTAGAAAATAAACGTCAGCCACTTCTCTTCTGTATTTTAAGGGCAGAATATTATGCTCTAGTCGAATATCGCAATATTTGTCATACTCGGGGAATGTACCATATTTTTCAAATGTAAGTATTTTAAAAATTTGTTTTGAACTCTCTCCACTCTATTTTGATGTATTTTTAAATGGGAATTCTAAATTTTACTTCCGTACTCTAATTTTGTCTTACCAAAGCGTTGTACAAAATTTTTATAGAAAGGATGTTTTGGAATTTGGAAGTATTACGAATTACGAATCCTAAACTTTTTTGTGCTGAATTAACAATATTATTTATGTACTCATCCCATTTTAAATTATTTGTAAATTGTACTCCCAAGTCTTTGATCGAATTAACATTTTGTAATGTTTGATTATCCATAGAATAGTTTGCTTCCGCATATACCTTCTTCATTGTATACGTCATGCTTTTATACCTGAATTTTTGAGCCCGTGCGTGCACGTCATAACATATTGATGACATCATATCCTAGTATGTTTATATGATCCTTATACAGTCACAAACAGTACGTTGTTTGACACAGACTGATGCAAAATTTAACCTGCAAATTTTGAATTTCACATAGCTTGGCAGTGCTACCAGCAATGTGAATATGTAATTTTTTATGGTCTAGAGTCTAGACGATAAAATTGCATTTTAACGTGAAGTAAAATGTAGATAAAATACATCTTTAACAGATAGAATTTAATGAATATATTGAATTAATATTTTAATGAAGAAAGAAAAAACCACAACAGAAAAACTAAAGACAACATCATATTAATTTACATAACATTTTTATTGTAAACGTTGACAGCTATCAATTAATGTAAAATTAAGTGACCAAACTACCTCAGAAAATCAGCACTTTGAAAACTTGTACGATGTAGCTTGTGTGAAATGAATTGGAACACTTCAGGTATACGGATTAGGCCCATTTTCCTGTAACTGATACTTTGCTTGCTTGCTGTATATGTTATGTACCTGTTGAGGCTACTTATAATAGGTACTCTGTAGATATTTATGTAAGTTTTCGGACCCAACTTAAAATCAATAAAATTAAATTTTGCTGAATTTATTTTAGTAAAAACATTGTATTGAGTAGCACATGAAATAACGAATAAGTTGACTATAATAGTAAAATAATTTACATATTTTTACAAAAAATAATAATTGGAATTGCGCAGTATTCTAACAACTAAATCAAATAAATCATTTCAGTATCATTTTAAAATAACTAAAACATTAAATTTTATAGACAACACAAATCCAATAAAGCAGATCATAAATGTAACTTAATACAGGCATAAGTTTAGAGAGTGGAAAACAATAAACGCAACTAGTTAAGAAAAACAATGAGTTAAAAATACAACATTAGTATGGTATTAAACAATAGGACAGATATTTGCAACGTTTCATTCTTTAATATCTAGACACTTCTTCAGGCTAAACATGGATTTACATGTTATTAATGAATTTAATTTAAAAGAAGCTTATAGATATTAAGAAGCAAAACATTGCTGCTTTTTTATTTCTCCATTAATTATACAATCTGCCATAGATTATTTGGCAATAAGTATTTTATAGGATTTGGTGTAAGTACTGATGATTACAAGGTAACATGGGCAAAATTCCAGCGAAATCTCCCCTTAACAGTATTTTAATATGTAATGTATTTGTTATGAAAAGAATATACTATTTGTCAAAAGTAATTTACAGTTACAGTTAAAATCTTGTAGGTAAATCAGATGGCTTAAAACGTTTAAGTCTTTTGGGTTCATTATTATCTTCTATAAGGTGCTGCACAGAATCGTTGGGGTGAACGGTCAGTCTGTCTTTGTATCTCGCACTGAAATTTTTAATTTCACTTTTCACTGTGGGAAATTGCAGATCACTTGAAATCACATTATTAGGGGCGTACCATTGCTCGTCAACGATAATTCTTAGTACTTTATTTTGGAACCGATAAAGCATTGCCAAATTGGAAGTAGCTGCAGTACCCCACAGGGAGATCCCATAAGTACATATTGGTTTAAGAACTATTTTGTAAATTAAGAGTTTATTTTCCAATGATAGTTTAGATTTTCTGCCGATGAGCCAGTATAACTTTTGGAGTTGAAGGCCGAGTTGCTTACGCTTGGTGAATATGTGGGTTCTCCAGGTTAGTCTCCTATCAATGTGTAGACCCAGATATTTGACTGCCTCTGAGTGTGGTAGTTGGTGTCCGTTGAGTGTTATTGGAGGGCAATTTTCTTTTTTCATAGTGAAGGTTACGTGTTGGAACTTAGCTTTGTTTACTCTGATTTGCCATTTGTTGGCCCACAATTGGATTTTGTTGAGATGAGCTTGAGGATACTTTGAGGCGGCTTGTGTATTGATGTGAGAGGCTAGAATGGCAATGTCGTTTGCGTAGATCGCTGATGTTGTTAGACGCGATGTGGGTAGGTCAGCAGTGTATATTAAATATAAGATGGGACCCAATGCGCTGCCCTGCGGTACACCAGAGGAGATAGGGTGTAATGTTGTATTTTCGTCTTTGTATTTTATCAAAAAGTGCCTGTTTGTTATGTATGAGCTCAGAAGTTCAAACATCTGGTAGGGTAGGTATTGTTTGAGCTTGTAGCATAAGCCTTGATGCCAAACTCGGTCGAAGACTTGTTTGCCAGCCAAAAACACTGCAGAGCAGTATCTTTTTTCTTCCAAGTCTCTGTATATCTGGTCCGTTATTCTGTGCACCTGATCCACGGTACCATGTTGTTTACGGAAGCTAAATTGATGGTTAGGGATTAGTTCTTGGTCGTCTAAAATTGGCATTAATCTATTCAGAATCAATTTTTCAAGGACCTTTGACAGAATGGGGAGTAGGGTTATGGGCCTGTATGATGTAATTTCCGTTGGTGGTTTACCAGGTTTCATAATCTTGATTATTTGCGTTGTTTTCCATTCACTTGGGAAGTGCCGGATTCTGAGGATAGAATTATACAGATGTATAAGGGCTTGTATAGCGTTAGTTGGTAATTGTTTGATAATTGTCCCAGCGATCAGGTCATATCCTGGAGATTTCTTTGTGTTGATCTTTGGCATCTTCGTCCAGGAGTTGACAAGGGAAGGGTGTAAACACTTTGGTGATATATTCAGCAAAGGCATCGGCATTTCCTTTATTGCTGCGAGCCCAGCTACCGTGTTCCTGTTGGATAGGAGCTACGTGTGGGGTTGTTTTTTATTTTTCGCGTTGCTTTCCAAAGCGAGTAGTCTGTTCGTTTGCGCTGAGATTTTCCAGGTAGTTGTTACGGTATTAAAAGAACTTTACGACACCCACCCAAGGTGAGCATCGCACCACGGAATCAGTCCTGAAAAACTGGCACACTTGCCCTGAGATCGGCTAAAAATAGGCTAAAGGCCACGGCTGGAACGCTCAGGGAGTCGGGCGTGAGTCACACGATACGTTCTGGGCAAGCGTGTTGCGGCATATATATAGGGTATGTCAAAATTATGAGGGCGCCACCAAGCCTGTCTTAACCCGACTAACCGGGCCTGGACGGTTAGACGGGAGCGAAGCATGCAAGATACTCCGTCGATAGGATTACTCAAGAGTTGCAAGGTCAAATAACAATTTCGAGATTGCCTTATGCAAAGATTGTAATTAGGTGCCAATCCGACCGCGACTACGCAGCTGTCTCACCCACCTGTACGCTCAAAGCTCCCTCCTCCCGTCGCACAATAATCATTACACTGAAGGGGCGCTTATCTGAAACAGAACATGCACAAGTCGAAACAAAACAATAGTTCCCTTAACTAACAAATCATGTATTGAATCACGGGTTACAATGGGGCAGCGGAGTGCGTCGCCCTATATCTATAAATAGATTATATCTAAGAAAACACCAGCTGATTTGCCATTTGTTGGCCCACAATTGGATTTTGTTGAGATGAGCTTGAGGATACTTTGAGGCGGCTTGTGTATTGATGTGAGAGGCTAGAATGGCAATGTCGTTTGCGTAGATCGCTGATGTTGTTAGACGCGATGTGGGTAGGTCAGCAGTGTATATTAAATATAAGATGGGACCCAATGCGCTGCCCTGCGGTACACCAGAGGAGATAGGGTGTAATGTTGTATTTTCGTCTTTGTATTTTATCAAAAAGTGCCTGTTTGTTATGTATGAGCTCAGAAGTTCAAACATCTGGTAGGGTAGGTATTGTTTGAGCTTGTAGCATAAGCCTTGATGCCAAACTCGGTCGAAGACTTGTTTGCCAGCCAAAAACACTGCAGAGCAGTATCTTTTTTCTTCCAAGTCTCTGTATATCTGGTCCGTTATTCTGTGCACCTGATCCACGGTACCATGTTGTTTACGGAAGCTAAATTGATGGTTAGGGATTAGTTCTTGGTCGTCTAAAATTGGCATTAATCTATTCAGAATCAATTTTTCAAGGACCTTTGACAGAATGGGGAGTAGGGTTATGGGCCTGTATGATGTAATTTCCGTTGGTGGTTCGACGGCTCTCGGCTGAATGCCCCCGCAAAAAGCGTTAGGACGCTTGAAGTGGCGTGAGCCAAACGGCGTTGCCACGTGACTCTCGACAACCAATCGTGAGGCGATAAGATGAAACAAATTAGTGCCGGCGACAATGGTAGCACGCCGCAACGGCGTGTTTTCTAGAAGATTCGGAATTCTTGCGAGCGATAACGCTCGGCTGCCAAAGCGCCATCAGAGGGGCGCTCCAACCGACGAGAACTACTGCGTTTGGGGCCAAATATGTGCAAAATCATGATTCTGGAATTAGGCGATGGAGCCAAATAAGTAACTAAAAGGGTTTAGCATACGGGCACGCTGCCCTAAAGCCTAGGTGGCTATTTAAAATACCAAAATGACCTGAATCAAATGTGCGGAAGATGAGATTGTACAATATGACAATAAATATACGATACCGAAATTGAATGGAAAATAGCAGTTGCCATGGAAGAAAAAACTGCACAAATGTCACGCTAACTTCTACAAGACAGTTTTCTATTTAAAGCCTTGCAATAAGTTCGTGAAACAAAATGCTTACTAACGAGCAAAAAATTTTTATTTGCAACCACTATAATCGCTCATACGGAATCGGCAGAAACAATGGGCCAAGTATCAATTTCGTTAAAGTTAAGTTTTTAGAGCAATATGAAAGAGATGTTACAAACACAACAATACGGCGCACAGTAATGAAGTTTCAACGTACAGGCAGTGTTCTACTCCAAAGGAAAGGAAGCTCTGGGCGAAAGAGAACAGTTCGGAATAATGAAAACCACGGCAGGCTCCTGTATCAAATCATGCAGTCTCCAAAGAGAAGCCTGAGAAAGACTGCTGTTAAAATGAACCTAAATAGAGAAACGACGCGCTTAATTTCTAAAGATATTGGTGCATTCTCGTATAAGATTCAGACATTTCATAAGTTAAATGCTGCGGATAAGCGGTTACGTGTAGAATATTGCGCTCGTGTTCTAGCCACGCAATATGACGACGAAGAGTTTCTGCCAAACGTATGGTTTTCTGACGAATCACACGTCTCATTATCAGGGCACGTCAACAGACAGTCATACAGATTTCTTGGATTCGAAAGACCACAAGAATTTCTACAGGCACCTCTTCACGATGAACGAGTAACTGTTTGGTGCGCAGTTTCTGGGCACGGAATTTTGGGCCCTTATTTCTTTGAAGATGAAGAAGGTCACAACGTAACAGTGAATCAAGAAAGATATAAGCAACAAATTGAATTATTTGTTAGAGGCCTAAGACGCTTCTGCAGAGCTAGAAACTTGCCTTATCGAAGGCAATGGTTTCAGCAAGACGGGGCAACAAGTCATACCGCTAATGCCACTCTTGCGCTGTTAAGACAACATTTCGGTAATAGGATAATATCCAGAAAAACTGACTTTGTTTACCCACCACATAGCCCTGACTTGACCCATCCTGATGCCTATATCTGGGGAATGATGAAAAATAGTATTTTCATCGGAAATATTCCAAAAACCGTTCCAGAATTAAAAACAGCAATAGAAATTTTTTTCCAAAATTTACGCCAGCCTCTATTTAGAGACATGGTATCCAATCTTCAGCAACGCTTGGAATTATGCTTACAACGAGATGGAGGTCATGTGGAGCATATCATACATCAATAATTATTACTTTTGTATAAATATAGTTTGATATTTTATTAATAAATTAATTTTTTAGTTTCGGTATCGTTTATTTATTGTCATACTGTACTTGTGCGCAAAGATTGAAAATGGTTTTAACATAGCAACAAGTTGCCCTAAAGGCGTGAAATGCAATTAAGCATATACAACAGCAAAATGACTTAACATAGTTCTGTATTCCTTGATTTTTATGTTGACTAAGGAGTTTTTTTATATGTTTGCTGGCCCTATTATACTCTCGTTTGTCGAGATCCGATCTGGTAAGTTGCCATCGTTGCCTGAGGCGGCGTTTTTCGGCTATTTTGTCCTTTATGATGATAGGTGTATCAACTTACTATTTTGAACCATAGTGTACCTATACAGCATTACGATTCGCAGCCTGATCGAAATCGTCGACATCACTTACAGGTTTGTCTCGGTTTTTTGTTTTTTTACACATATTTATATTAAAATGCAGTTTATTTTCATTGCTACAAGCCAGAACACAGTCAACATCTGTCTGAAGTAATTGCATATCCTTGACATCGTGATTTTTCTTAAATATCTTCAAATCATCGGCAAACGGCACACCTACCCGAAATATCGCCTTAAATAAATAGCAATCATAAGCGAAGTAGCAATGTATTCTTACCGGTAAATATCCTAATACGACATGTAAGAAGCTTGTAGTGTAGGATGCTCTGTTGAGATGGGGGTGGGTTTCAAAATGAAATAAGAGCAGTGATTTTCTCGTAAAAATTGAACCTGAAGTGTACGTGAGATACGGGTCCAATGTTGCAGCCGATGATGTAGTGGAAGTTTCAGTAGGAAATCTTCCTGACAATGGGAAATTTGTAAGCGGTTCAACTTCCAGATTTGTACCCCACGTCATTTCTGCACCTTAAAAATGCTTGCTTAGCTGCAAAACAAGTGGAACTGCACTTCGCCTCATAAATGACATTAGTTAGCCTTGCAGCTGTGACCGCTACAAGGTTTTGAAATAATTTCTAAGAATTTTACCTGCGTATTATCAATAAGGCTAGAGAAAAACAGAGCTGAAAGCGATACTGTGCTGCTAACGGGCATACTTATTTTAGTACGACAAGCTTACTGTAGACACCTATTTACACAAACAAAGATTATTATTCTAGGTACATAAAGCATATTTCAAATTAACGAAAAATCACATATGCAGGACAATAATACATCAGAAATGAGACTTAGCAGGGTGCAACCAGAGCAAAGGTAAAGTGCTCAAAACCAAAGGATGTAACAGAGCCCGATGTAGTCCAAAACTTTGGCTGAGCTTGCCGCCAAAGTTAATCGATGACAGGCGGGCTTCGCAAAATGGAACTCGTGGCTCAAACTGGAAACCATATAAATTACATACTTACACTATCTGATAAGCGTCAATTTTGCACGCTAAGTAGCGGGAGCTTTCCCAGAATTTCGTTTAAAGATGATCACAGATTGCCTACGGGCATCCCGCGCGAATGTACGCGTCATTATGCGTTCATCGACGATAGAAGTTCCTTTAAATCGGATTAAAGTTTGATATGAAATTTGAGAACTATACCGATTATACGGGATTCGGAATTTCAAACTTGGTAGCCTCCTATTTGGGGAAGTGGAGTAGATTCGACAAACTTCGTAAATTTGTCAAAACGGTATAACAAGGGTTCATAAAATAGCTACCGCCAAACGGCAAGCTTACATTATAAACACTAAAGCTCTTTGCTTGGCTGTTTCTGTTCAACTTTAAACATAAACTACGTGTGTTGGTTAATTATTCAAAATGAACTAAACCTTCCTTAGTGCTGACTTCACTGTGCAGGATCGACAAAACTAAAGTACTAACCCCTTCTACTTTCTTTGCGCGCTAAATACAATATGGCGCTCAATTTGTAAACGACCCTATGGCAGTTCTTGTCAACTTCAAAAAAACCGCATTGTAAAGGGTCATTAAATCTAGTAGTAACTAGCACCTTAATTAAAAATATCAGAAAGTAATTCCTAACAAGAGAAATTAAAAGGAGGTAAAATAATACTCTGGTTTAACAATCTGTTAATTTACTAATCAGAAGATACTGAATCAGGCATCAGTTTTAGAACAACTATCTAAAATCTGCAAATAATGTATATAAGCGATGACAATTTCGCTGAGTAGCTGGTTTCTGAGGTAATATTTATATTACCACTTCGCTTAGTATTTGCTCTGATTACTAAAGGTTACAAAAGCTTACAAACTATAATGCCAACGTTAAAGAAAGCATAATCTCTAATCTTAATGTTGTGGGTGAAAGATAATCTTTAGTTTAAAGAAAACTTAGAAGTTTTGGGCGATTTCTAATGCCAAATTTGCTATCAGTAGATGACTTTATAATTTGTATAATTATAAACAGTTAAGGTTAACTCTAGGTATTTAGTCACAAACAACACAATGTTGAAATGCCTTGGTTCATTACCCGTGAGACGTCAAATGGTGCTAATATCAGAGTGAATCTTAGAAATCAAGCAACCGAACGGAGAAACGTGTGATTCTAGCCCTCGAGGTTTTGAATAATTGTTGACTAATGGTGGAAAATGGTGTATTTTATCGCCGGAAAATACTAAACTCTGTGTCAGGTTATATATGGCTACTATTAAATTTGTAGTTTTGTGCAGCGCACTGGCATGAATCGTGAAGATAAATATATAATATATCAAAAGGCCACGTTTCATCCTTTTAAGCTGCGTGTAAGCATAGCGTGAATATTTTAAATAAACCTCAAGTTACAGACGTAGGTGGTTGGCAGATTTCGTTTTAAATCGCCTGAGTTATCACTTAAAATGCAATGAAATTTTCATGGTCCCAAGCCGAAATTATAATTTTGCAGCAATTGTGCGTAGCTTCTTGTAGGGGAGAGTAGATTCAACATGAAAAATATGAGGTACACTATGCCATTTGTATTGGCATTTGCCCAACGATTCTATTTATTAAACCACGTATCGGAAATTTATCCAATAGCGAACAACAGGTGCAGGATGTTACCTGATGTATTTTGCCAATTTACAACAACACCGGTCTAGGATTTTATCGCCACATAATGTATTTGATGAACTCGTGAGTAATAAAAGGAATGGTGGTGATCTAAGTTGGGCGTCTGCCGTTTACTAGAACTAACACGTGTTATTTTACACATTCTTTTATACATTTCCCTTCACATGTTGAGCATCAAAATAGATTCTTTTATTGCCTCTGTTAATAGTTAGCACTACAAGAAGGTTTCGTATTTTGCTTTTGTTTTGGTTATTTCGTCGCAATAGAAATTCAAAATATTAATTAACGAATGATCCTAAAGAACTGTATGTGACTTCTCAGAATGGTTTCAGAGAATGAATATACTAAATTGTTAACTGGATATTTGAATAAAACAGAAATGTTATTGTAGAATATGTGCCCCCATGTGCTAATTTTAAAATTACTTTAACGCTTGGTGTAGGTTTTTCATTTATTTCTTACACTGATCATCATGCTGGGTTATAGTCTCTTACTCTCTCTCGGTAAGCGGTCCTCGATGCAGTGGCATTCTATATAATTTTTTATCTTATTTATTCTTTGAGATTCGGCGGCGCAAAATATTTTGCAAGTTACGAAACTTCTTTGTAACGTGTGGCAGGATCCATTAGGTAAAATTTAAATTTAATAAATAAGTTTCTAAAACTACTCACACGTGATATTGCTACATATATTTGACCATGGCTAAATACTGGTTGTGGGAAATACGATATATTCCTAGTTTATCCATAGTTTGTTCTTGTGATTTATTAATTGTCATCGCACATGATAGGCGCACAGAAAAAAATATTTTCTGAAGGCAAAAAGGTAGTGCAATATTCCCTTACGAGAGTTATTTTTGAAAAAGCCTGAAATTGATATGACCTAACTTATAAAACGAATTTCCGGCCTGCAGTAGATCCTTTGTGGCTATTTTTAGAAAAACACTTCTGGTCTATTTCACCACTTTGAGGGCATGTATTTCTAAAAACCCTAAAAGTGATTTCCGATTAGTAAAACGATATAAAATGCCGAATTTTAACTTAATGCCTGCTGTAGTTTTCCCATGGCGATATTTTTACAAACAGATTTGTTTCATTTAACCCCTTTCGGTGATGAATTCTCAAAAACCCTAAAAATGATTTGACCCGATTTGAAAGATGCTGTAATATGCTCAATTTCAACTTCCTATACTTGTAGTAGTTTCCTTGTGGCGATAGTTAAAAAACAGATTTGTCCCATTTAACTCCTTTCGGGGACCGATGTGTTTTGTAAAACGAACTAATATGTCAAATTTCAGCTTCCCACATGTAGTAGCTTCCTCGTTAACGATCTTTAGAAAAACAGGTCTACCATAATTAGCTCCTTCTGAGGAATGAATTTCGAAAAGCCGTGAAAATGATTTGACCCTACTTGTAAAAAGAACTAGTATGGCGAATTACAACTTTTTACCTTCCTCAGATTCTATTATGTAACGATCTGTGAAGTAAAAGTCAATCCCGTCGAATAGAAAGTAAAAGTACTTCCTTGTATTGTATAGAATAGTATAGTTTTCCTTTCTGGTTTGAGCACCACTAAGTTCTTTGGAGAACTGACCTCTAAATAGTCTAGATAAAGTTGACCGAGCGAAAAAAGTCTTCCCTCAATTCGATCCCAGCCTGATTCAGAGACTGTCCCAGAACCTTGTTGATCATCATGGCTAAGCTGGTTTTGACGGGAAATTGCAGTCTCTTAAATCGAAAAGAATAGTATAAAAGAATAAGGGGTATTCGAGGAATGAAGACTGTCTTCCCTTCTACAAGTCCTATGCAAATTGTGGTCTCAATGACATTACGATGCGGAGCTTTTATCTGCAGTCGAGTCTTCACGTTTCTCAGTAGTATAATGGGTGCTCTAACTTTCAAAGTCAGGCAATTTGGTCCGGGAGGGTCGAGAGTGTGGAAAAACTCATCGTGGTAGTGCACTGTGTCCTCTGCCTCCACCACAGATTAATCAACTGATAGATCATTTCCCCTGAATGAAATCCTCCGAGGTGTGTGTTGTTAATTTCTAGTGCATTATCATTCTTCAGAGTGATAATCGCCCTTTTTCGAAGCCAGGACACAGGTTTGACCTCGGAATGTACTATGTTAGTGAGGTTGGCGATATCTGTCACGGCTTGGCATAGGTTTTCGTTTCAAGAGAAGTTTGGAAAATTATTAGCCGTTGGAATATCCTCTCAGGTGAACCCTTATGTAAATTCAAGTCAATATCTTCTTGTTCTACTGATACTGTATTTTGAAAAATCGCTGTTATAACACGTATTTCTCTTGAGAGCAACTGCCATTTAAATATCGTCGAGCGGATAATACCACAGTAAATACAAAACCACCCATTGCAAAGTATTTTGTAACTTACAAAACTTCTTTGTCGATAATGTTAATTTTAATTTTCAAGTTTTTAAAACAACGCACACTTGACATTGCTATATATAATTGACCATGGCTAAATAGTGGTTGTGGCAAATACCAAATTCCTACTTTATCCAGGGTTTCTCCTTGCGATTTATTAATTGTTATCGCAAATGCTAGGTGTACACGAAGTTGTCTTCTTCCAAAGCAAAAAAGTAATGTAATATCAGAAGGTGTTAAATATATACGCGGTAATAATACTCTTCTGCCTGTACCTTGCCGGTATAAGACTTTCAAATCTAAACAGTTCTAGTAGAAATTGCGTACCATTAATCTTAACCCATTTATTAAACCAGTAGACACATTTAAATTTCTCAAGAGAATAACAATTGCCGTTATTTTTAGTGTTAAGCAATGTGAAAGTATTCCACTGAAATTTAACGAATCTAGAAATTCCGTAGGAAATTGTAAAATGTATATGTAAATAATTGTAATCACACTAAATTTTTGTTTTCATAATCAGAGAGATATAAGTTTGTGGAAAATTTCATCGAAATGTTCGTTTTTTAGCGCTAAAATTAAGAATTTTGATATACTAAGAGTGTTCTCAAGAGTTGGCAAACTGTTACCAAATATCTCTGTAATAATGTCCTCTTTGGTAATCAGTTGAGATGATATTTTAATAATTAAAATACCATCTTAACTAATTGTTATCCCTTTCACCCGTAATCGTGAAATTGTCTCCATTTCTAATTTGCAAGAGAATATGCAATGTGTAGGTACATTTGATTAATAGTGAACTGATGTCCAGTCAAGATTCACGCTACTGTTCTTAATGAAAGATTGAAATTTTCTTTAAAATGCGCTGCACTGTACATGTTCTTTGACGTTTGTTAGCAGGCCGTCGTATTTTACACAAACAAATTCGAACAGGTACAGTGCTTCATTGCAAAAATCAGCAGACACCTCCGGCCAACTTCGAGAGTTTACTTGTTCTACTGCTACAGCTATGGAAAGCAACACCACTTACGGGCTACAATGTTTTGGTTTCTATCTAAAAGTTATTAAGTTATTTGTGCACATCTACACGGCGATGGCTTTCATTTAAAAATAATAATGATCGAAATAGATGTCGAAAGAAAACGCTTCACATTGTAAATTTATAGACTAGTGGACCCGTTGAAAAATATTTTGCAATTTACAAAACTTCTTTGTAGACAATGTTTAACGTATGGCACTTTCCATCAGGGAACATTTAAATTTTTAAGTTTTCAAAACTACTAGCACGTGACATTGCTACATACACTTGACCATAGCTAAATACTGATTGTGACGAATTTTATTTATTCGCACTTTATCCAGAGGTTGTCTTTATGATTTATTAATTGCCATCGCACACGCTAGGCATACAAAGAAAATGGAAAGGCTACCACAAAGAAGATCTAAGAGAAGGCCGAATAAAATTTTGAAACAATAGATTACAAAAACGATGACTGAATGCAACTTACACGAAAGAAACTGTGAAGATGCAAAAGTATGAAAAACAGGTGTCGGACAGCGTCGAAAGACATTTTAATAATATACGTATGCTTGTATTAACAGGGAAAGCAATGAACCAGTGTGTAAATAAGCACATCCACATAATTATAATACATGTATTTTAAAGTTTGTCTCACGAATAAGCAGACCGTTGATTTCAAATAAACATTTAGTAGGTACAGTAGTCCATTGCAAAAATCAGCAGAACGCCGCAGGCTGTCTGCGAGAATATACCTGGTTTACTGCTACTGCATGGCCGGCTGCAACTACTTGAGAGCTACAATATGATGGATTTTCTCTAAAAATTATCAATTTACTTTCAATTTAGGACTTCTGTGCACATCTACCTGGTAACGACTTTCAGTTAAAAAAAGAATTATTGAAATCGGCCCAGTGGAAGTCTCAAAATAGATGTCGAAAGAAAACGCTTCACGTTTTAAATATATAGATTTCCAGCTCCTAGATAGAGTGCAGCATAACGAAATTTACTTCGGTCGGTGCTTTACTCGTTAACGAAATTTACAGCTTTGTTTTCTAGTTTGCCACTTACCTTACTCTTCTTGCAATTTGTATGGTGAATAGTATTCACCATGAAATAATCTGTATTAAGTACATTGCAGTATTTAGTTCTTATATTCAGAAATTCAGCCACTATTGGACCTTTCCTTTCTGCTGGCGCAATCATGATGGGCCGTATCTTTTCCGATTTAAAATAGATTTGTTCATTTATCATATATAAAGTTCAGTGCTCTTGCTATTAGGTATAGGTTGCTACTTTCTCTTCCTAAATCTCCTTTTCTATTACATTGAGATATCCTTCATTTCTTATTTATTTGATCTTCATTTAATTGTAAATTTTCTAATTTATTATGAGTGTTTGTATTCACATTCGTTACTTAATTTGATAAGGAATTTATATTAAGTTCCATTCCGTACTTTATTTGTTGGTTATTAAGCTGTGTGATATTACTTTCATTCATATTAGGTGTCGTTGGTTGCCTGCGCAGTTGTTTATCTCTAATAGTAGCTTTGCTGGTATTTAGATATTTTGCACGTTATGTCATCTCTACCTATTTAATTAATGTTTAGTTTCTGGCATATTCCTGTTTTGTAAGACAAAGTGGCTAACGCTATTTCTTCTACTTCATTATTGACCGTATTGTTAGAGCACTCCTAATTTGAAATAAAAAGAAGAGAAACTTGAGATTTACTCAGTCACCCACACAACCTTGATTTTCTTCACGAGATTGCTTTGAAATCTTAAAATTGGAGGTAATATATGCCATAAGAAAAAGAATGTTTGTTGACGACATTTCATGATCAACATCTGAAACGGAATTATCCATGGGGCGTCATCTCTAAAAAGCGTTTAAAGGTTAAAATCGATATTCAGACTCTTGACAAAAAGAAAAACCCCAAATTTTGTACTTATTATGTAGGTCCTAGATCCTTAAAAATAATCTTTTAAATTTTATTTTAAAGATTATTTAGCGCAGGATACGTAGAAAATGTGAATTGGCACACGATAACGCTCAGTTTAAATTTAGACGCCACCGCCGAGTCGGTATAATTATTAGTCAAACGTGTCGTCAAGAAGACTGTCTACACCTTTCCGTTCATTTTCGCAAATTCCTTGCTAGAATTCAACATATGAAATTAATGAAAGAACTGAAGAAAACAATCTAGATCAAATAGGTCTAGGCTTCAAAACAGTATCGACTAGAACCAAACTACAATAATAAGTATAGCTAACAGATAACAACGTGGACAAAAAAAAGTATTCAGAGTATCGTTAGACTAAGTTGCCTTTTATGGTCTACGCTTTTTCACCTTTACTTCCAAGTCGTATTTAAAAAGGCACTTCAAGGAAAAAACAAAGTAGTACAGAATGGGGAGAGATAGATGACACCGTAATACCTGCGGAAATCTTAGAGCACTTAAAGAACCTGATGGACAATGTCAACAAAAAAATGTGGTAATAGGTTTAACGACTGTCCTATAATCATGGAGACAATACAGATCGAACGTGTGGAAAAACAGAATCGCCTAGAATTGAGGAAATAAATGCAAATTAGAAAAAAATCTGTAAAGAGCATTACTCAGAACTTCTCTTGCAAGTGGAAGCGAACGAGCCGGCGAATGCGATTTCAACGTTCGGCAATACCCCGAGCAGTTAGACCGCCCATCCCATGCGGCCACGCTGAACCCCTCGCCTCCGTGTGACGCAGCTGCATTAAACATAATGCACGTATTCGTTACCCCCATATGTGTTTTGTACAACATTTACCCTGCTGTATCTGCTGGTTCCCATTTTTGGCAAGAGCAAAGCCTGAGCTATGTGCAGATTATTAATTTTTTCTGCAACCGTCTTCAAAGTCATCACACCAAAATTTTTTATTGAAGGTGCCGTTTCTCTTGCTGATACTAAAAGTATATGTTGCTAGGCAACACCTTTAGTTCCTAACATTAAAAGAACTTGTACTTCCTATGAACTAATAGTATAGTATATCACGAGGGACTAAAGTGCACCATTTAATCCCGCGAGTGGAGTTTGTTGCCTCGAGGCCGAAGCACGAGGGCAACAACCACTCAAGTTATTTAGGCCCTTTATTTCCGAGATATATACGCTATTTTTTGCACTTTTGGGAACATTATCATCAAACATTTCCAAAATTTGGAATCTGTCAATTTGGAAACTGACAATTACAATTACAATTTAAATGCCAAACGCCAAGAGCAGTCACTCATTTAGAATTTTAAATATTTTATACATTTCTTGGTTGCGGAAATAGTATATTGTTGTATTAGGAGTAAATGTACCTCTTTGTTTAACAAGCAATTATGTTTCCATTTGTGAGGCGAAGCTTGATGTAGCCGAGCAAACTCAAAAGTCAAACAGACTCACTTTTAATCTGAATAATGCATAGTATTTTTCTACAACCTAGAGAAGTACAAAATACTAGATAGTTGATTGTTGTTG
The DNA here is from genome assembly GCA_940337035.1 of Agriotes lineatus. Lineage (NCBI taxonomy): Eukaryota > Metazoa > Arthropoda > Insecta > Coleoptera > Elateridae > Agriotes > Agriotes lineatus. Next base: position 19,320 of record CALNHX010005570.1, on the reverse strand, counting down.
ACGTTTCTCATTTAAAAAGCATTATGATGACACTGCATCCATAGGTGACCAGTTAGAACTAGAAGTAAAAAACCAGTAGTTTTTCTGGTCATACTTTTTATGTATGCTGAAGATTGAGCCATTTTCCTAACAAATGGAAACATGCCCACATACTCATGTACTCCAAGCCAGGAAAAAAGAAATCGGGCTGCAGTTCTTACAGACCTATAAGTCTTACTACCGACCTTATCCAAGCTACTTGAAAGAGCCATCTTTATAAGTCTTAACCAAACACTAAATGCACATTGCGTACTACTATTCATCCAGTTTGGTTTCCGAGCAGGCCACTCAGCAGTACAACAACTGCAAAGAATTGTAGAAATAATTGAGAGGGGGTACGAAGCTAAATGTTACACAACAGCAGCTCTCTTGGACATCACCTAGGCCTTTGATAAGGTTTGGTTAGAGGAACTAATATTTAAGCTACTTCGTTTACCACTTCCTCAGTATGTGACTGGTATCATCTTCGCGTTTCTAGAGAATAGATCCTTTGCAGTCCGTATCAACAGCGCTGTCTCACCTTTAAAGCACATATATGCGGGCGTGCCTCAAGATAGTGTCCTTGGTCCCACATTATTTAACATCTACATACATGATATGCCTAACCTACAGAAAAGCAGTCTAGTATTATTTGCCGACGATGCTGCCATATTCACCCAGGACGAAGACTTGCACATAGCCATCGATCGTCTCCAAACGGCCATTAGTTCACTGAATAAGTGGTACAACAAATGGTGTATTTCATTAAATCCTGGCAAGTGTACAACCAAAGTGTTTACCCTTAAACGCTTAAAGGAACACCCCAGTATCCACATAAACGAAAAATCTATTCCCTGGAATCCTAAAGGAGAGGCCATTAAATATCTTGGAGTGTAACTAGACACCAAACTAACTTGGAGCAACCACGTAAACAAAAAGCTCAACTTAGGGTACAGCAGACTGAAATTATTTTATCATTTGATCAACCTTAACACACCTTTGCGCACCGAATGTACAGTTCTACTCTACAAAACACTTCGAAGGCCGATAGTAGCCTATGCTTGTTTCAAGTCTTTCAGAATAAGATTCTGAGAATATCAATTAATGCTCCTTGGTTTATCCGCAATAAGCAAATACAGAATAAACTAGGTGTAGACAGCATACAGCAATTTATCAAACGACTTACAAAAAAGTTTTTCGCTGACTTAAATAAGACAAATGACAATGCTATCCTCCAAGAAATGGGACAAAAGAACATACATCCTCGATTAAAGAGAAAATTACATCAAGACCTAACATCAAACTCAGATGACAACAGCAGTGAGTGAATGTGAAAACCATAATCTTAGTAGTGAGTGAACCGGTAACCCTGGTGTAAGCGTGCACCTAGTGTCGAGGAAACTTGTACCTCCAAAGACAATTCACTTTAAATAGAACTAATTTGTAATTACAACCAAATCATGTATAACACTGTAAGGTGTTGCGCTGATTAACTGTCAATTAAAAAAAACATTAAATGTGGCTTTGTTTCTGCACGCTATGTTGCAGTTTGGCTTATTGGATTCTCAGAATTTCTGTTGTTCAGACAGACCCAAAACTTCCCCGAGATTTCTTGCGAATCGCTGAATCAAGGATTGCATCACTTTCTAATTTTCCGAGCGTTCCGTATAAGCTAAAGAAAGAACGCAAGTTAAGTAACACCTGCGTGGTTTCATTACGCGCCGGCATCTTACGCAAAAGCATCACTCAGCAGCCGACGCGCAGCACATCCAGAGGTTTTGGTTATTAAGTCTGCGACGCCGGCTGCGTTTAGCCGAGCGCCGCTAAGTCGAAATTGTTATAAACTAGTGAAACTCTATGTTACCCGTCGTCAATTCCCTGTGTCAGTAACGTGAAGTGTTCCACCATGGGTTTCGTCTGTATCGTGGAGCTGGTACCTCCAATTACGCTAATAGCGGATTATTACGTGAAAAACCTCGTTTATGTGCTAAATCATGATCGTATTGGAGTCAGAAATTTTCGCACCGCATCTACCTGTCGTAAGGTGCTTCACACTTCCCGTCACGGGGATTTAATGTCGTCACACCTGCTTGAATACCGCCCTTGGGATGCGATCTGCAGCTGGACAAGAGCACCTTAATTCAGCACATCTGACTTTCTATCAGGTATTTTAGTTATTAACTGTTGTGTCGCCTACACATTTACAATGAAGTGATTTTCGGAGTGAAGTTTGAGCCCTACCAACACGTTTTATTGTTTATATGTCCTTTTGCGTTGAAATTTGAAGTAAATATTGTCGTTGCGTCACTATTTGAATGATGGTTGATAAATTCTGTTGATGTAACGTAGTTCCTTTGTGCAAAATTGAGAGTTAATACTGTTTTGACCGTAGCAATGTCAATTGTTACCGTTTGTATTTAGTTTAAACGTCGCAATTTAACCTAACTAACCCCTTGTGTGTATTATTTTTAACGATAACCAATAAACCTCTCAAGTTCATTGTCATATACTTATTACTACAGAATACACACCTAACCGACTCACAAGCGACACTCGTGACTTTGGCAGGGGTCTAAAAATCAATGCGCATGCTTAGCGCTAGCGAGTAGATTTGTGACGTCATGACGTGTGTTTCTATGGATTGGTTTTGACAGGTATTGTCGGTGGTGCGCCTATAATTCAACCCTTTTTAAATTTCCCACCTTCTCTACTTGCTCACAGTATGGCAGCCTGACCAAAATAAGGCACCTCGAACATCAAAGGCACCGCCGCGGTGTGCCGCTTTTGAGTCCGTTAGGTGTTTATTCTGTGTTATTACTTTAATAGAATTTATGGTTAATTGTATAGGTTTTTCATTGGCGTTTGCATGCATTTTTGTGTTTTGCACAAGAAATCAGATAGATTTTAAGCACGTATAATGACAGGTACGTTCAATTCACCTGTTGCAGTCGCTACCTCAAGCTGTGCCAAGGTAGAAGTAGAAAGGTGAAGCACTTACTTCCACATTCAGAGTGCGTTTACCTGTGTCGATTTTGTTGTTCTGATCTAGTCCGAATGTGGTGGCGCAACATTTATTGAACACCATTTACCTCTTTTACCGAAGTACAGCCCTAACTCAAAGGTCGTAAAGAAGCGGCCCTCTCGACTGAGTTCTTCTAGCTGGAGCAGCCTTTTATTTGTTTGTGCGGTAACACTTGGCTTCTCTATTACAAATATACTATTTATTTTTTATTTTTTTATTTCATTTATTCTGCATATTCCATTACATATATGTAATACTATATGCCTATATGCAACATTCGTTTTTTAATCATACATTATAACCGTTTTAAAACTATACTAAAACTATCTGCTCTAATTTACTTCTCTGATTATATGAAAACTATGCCTAATTCCTAGTAACTTAAATACTTATAACTTACAAATTCTATTTTTACCAATTATATTAAATTCTTTTAGGAAAGTATGTTTAACTGATTGTTACCTACAACTGAAGCTATATATGTATCTATTTACTATTTTATAATTTTTCCCAGTCTATATTTTTGACAAAGAAATTAAATTCTCTTAGGTAAGTATTTACAAGTAATTTTTTATTTACGGGCCAGTCGCCGCCCTTGATTAGTATACTATGTCGTAATATTCGTCGCTGCACTTTTAAAATTTTACAGTTATAAATCAGATGATCTACAGTCTGATCATCAGTATCACACGGACATCGAGCACTGTCTAAAATTTTAAAACGGTACAAATAGCTTCGCAGTTGTCCATGGCCGGTCACTAGCACAGTAAAATTAGGGTTCACTTTAGACGGGTATTTTAATCTTGCGGATACTGTTGGATAAAACTCTTTTGTCACTTTCCCTTTTTCTGTATTGTTCCACTCACTTTCCCACTTCTCTACACTTTCCCGTTTAGCATCACTAATTATTTCACTTTTGGGTATCTTGTTGTATATTTCCACAGTATCGTCGCACTCTGCTCCACATTTTGCTAAGTAATCGGCCCTCTCGTTCCCTACGTTACCTTGATGTGCTTTTACCCAAATGATAAACAATTCACATTTTCCTTCTAGTTTAATCATCAGTTTCTGTATTTGTATTATTAAATTGCCATGTTTATCTCTCCCTTTCAATGAATCAATTGAGACTCTACTGTCGGTGTATAGTACTACTTTTGGTTGATTGTTTTCTGAGGTGCATATTTCTTCTAATTTTTGTAGTCCTTTCAGTATTGCCAATTGTTCGGCCTGGTTATTTGAACACCTACTACTTAGTCTGTATTTCATTTCGTGCTCAAGCTGGTTGTTTCTGTAAATCGCCACTCCAGAGCCAACCTTAATAATAATAATAATAATAAATTGTCTTTTATTTCCACATAAACCAAAATTATCCATACATATAAGAAAAGTAACTACAAAGTTTGCGGAAATGAAGGCGCGGTTCGGCATAGCATCAAGATGCGTCGCCGTTCTTCCACCTAACCTTAAAAAAAACAAAGAAAAAAAAAACAACACAAAAAAAAACAAACAATTCCTAATACAGTTGTAACATAATGTATCTTCAATAATGAGCAGATACCACACGTAGAACTAATCCAGCTCACTGCTTCGAGATTAAAAATGATTAAAATTTTTTTTAAATGACGCATGCTGTAGAGTTTTCAGGGAGCAGCTTAATTTATTATATATATGTACAATTTTATAGGAGTAAGAGCTTTTAAATTTCTGTATTCTATATTCCGGAATAGACAGACAATCCTTCCTGCGAATATTAATGTTGTGTACATCAGATCGAAATGTAATCTTATTATATAAATAAGACGGACATTTCGTCGTAACGACTCTATGAAATAGACAGGCTGAATGTAATAAACGTCGATTACAAATATTCAGCCAACCAGCAGTTTGCAATTTATGTGATACTCTTTGGTATCTTAGGCATGAGTTTTGCAATTTCTGTAATCTGTTTGTATCATCCACTCCCAGACATGGTCCATACACAACATCACAGTAGTTTATGCGCGAGAGCACCAGAGATTCACATAGATTTTTTTTTACATTTGTACTTAAGACCTGTCGGTGAGGATAAATACTTTTCAAGATAGCGTAAGATGACTTAAGAATATTTGTCACCTGTTGTCTGAATCGTAAAGAAGAGTCAATTGTAAGACCCAGATTTTTGACCACTTCTACGGGTTTAATCAATTTTCCTTTGATATCAGTGTGAATAAATGGCAATGACTCACTAATACACCTGGCTGGTCCAAACACTATCACAGACGTTTTACAAGCATTTATTATCAACGAATGCTTTTCAGCTTCTCTAATGATACTGCTAATATCTTCATTTACACGATCATTAGCCATAGCTGCCTCATTCGAGCTAAACGAGAGATAAATTTGAGTGTCATCCGCATATTGATGTGATTTGCAAAACTTTAAAGTTTTTGAGAAATTTATGGTATATATAGTATAAAATAGTGGTCCCAGTATTGATCCTTGGGGTACACCTCTCTCAAGTATAGCCGAGTTTGACAGCATAGTACCTAACTTTACACATTGCGTTCTATTATCCATGTACGTTTCCAATAGTCGCACTGCACACTCATCGAAACCTATGTATTTTAGTACAGCAACAAATACGTCGTGGTTCAATGTGTCAAACGCTTTACTATAGTCAAGCAAGACGAGTATTGTGGCTTTATTCATGTCACTAGCTGTAAGAATATCGTCTGTTATATTAAGTAGGGCAGTAGCACAACTATATCCAGGTCTAAAACCAGACTGGGTTTCTGGGAGAATGTTATGGAATGAGAGAAAGTCCCTAATTTGAATATCAATGACCTTTTCAATTACTTTTGATAATACTGGTAAAATACTAATCGGCCGAAGATCTTTAAATTGATTAGGTTTACTAATTTTAGGTACTGGAACCACTATTGGTTTTTTTCCACGAGTCAGGAAAGACTCCTTTGATTAAACAAAAATTCACAATGTGCCTAAGGTAAGGCAAGATATGCGGACAACACAGTTTTATCGCTTTTATATTAAGATTGTCAATCCCAGCAGCGTTGTCACTAGTTTTACTCCCATCTGTATATATCTCGATGTCAGGTTTTGCATTACGATCTGGTCGATTAACAGTCGGAATTTCTGCAGGATAAATCCACTTACTAACTGGCATGGGAAAATCGTAGTGAATATCCTCTCTAGTTCTTGTGGCCAAGTGTATTCTATTTATTTCTTCAATTTTAATAATTATAGGCACTAAACCACTTAAGATACACGACGCTTCGTACGATAAAGTTCTGTATGCTTTTGCCACTTTAACATTAATGAGTCGCTGTACCCTCTTAAGCATTAATTGGTTGGTTTTTCTATTCGCGGATTTAATCCAAACGGGAGCTCCATAGGTAAGTATAGGTTGAATAGCACCTGTATATATAATTTTAAGAGACTGATGTCCTAATCCCCAATTCATTCTTGCTGACCTAGATAAGGTGTATATCAATTTGGTGGCTTTCTCAGTGATACGTTTAATGTGGCTGTTAAAATTTAATATTTCATCGAAGTAAATACCTAGGTATTTTAGTTCCGACACCTGTTTTAAGGTATTTCCATTTAAATATATTTTTATATCATCGTCCTTCTTCCTTTTCCTCGATATTAACATTGTCATTGATTTTTGGTCGTTAAAGGTTATCTTATTATTTTTTGCCCAGATTTCAATTTTCTTAAGATCCAAGTTAGCAAAGTGTTCTGCTTCGATTGAGTTGTTCCCATGCGTAATTATTAGCAAGTCATCGGCGAATGCTATCGCTTTTGTTTTTTGGGTATAATTTATGTTTAGCAGTGAATTATACTGAATATTCCATAGACCCGGTCCACAACACGAACCTTGGGGGCAGCCCATGGTTGCCTTTTTTCTATCTTTATTAAGTTCATCGCGAGTGTAGCCGTTCTATCTTTAAAATAATCTTTCGTGAGGTTGTACAAATTCCTAGGACAGTTAAATTGTTTAAGACTGCTTAGTATAGCTGGCCGCCAGGCCGCATTGAAGGCTCCCTTCACGTCTAGACTAGTAATTACCACAGACTTCTTCTGTTGTAACAGGTTTTCGATGTGTTCTCTGACGAACAAAGCTGCGTCCGTAGTACTTCTTTGAGGAATGAATCCAAATTGGTTGCTATTCATTAAGTTATTACTATGTACGTGATGCATTATTCTGTCAATCAAAAGTTTTTCCAATGCTTTTCCTCCAACGTTAATTAAACTTATAGGCCTAAATTTATTTGCGTCGTCGCTGTTTTCTTTGCCAGATTTTATGATAGGTATGATAATTGACAATTTCCATCTTTTAGGAAAGCAGCCTCTTTTTAAACATTCATTGTAAATTTGGTTCAAAAGAAGCGGAAAATTTGTATGTATTGCAAGCATAATCTCGCTTGTAAGCCCGTCTTCCCCAGTTGCTTTATTTGGGTCAAATTTTTTTAGAACACTGTGGATTTCTTGTTGTGTGAATCGTTTATCATCTTCTGTGGTCGGTGGATTAACCGAATTTAGTCTTGTTTGTTCATGGGTAATTTCTTCAATTTGCGTATCGTCTGTTGGTACGAAGTTGTCCAACAGGGGTTCGAGAGTATCTTTTATTGTGGTAGTGTATGTTCCGTTCGGCTTCTTTACGGTTGTAAATGCTGTATTGGATCTTAGCTTTCTGGCTTCTACCTTATATACTATGTTCCACGGGTTCACTTCGTTTGCAACATTACAACATTTCTTCCAGGAGTCAAATTTGCTCCTTCTAATTAATCTTTCATATTCTTTCTTCTGTTCCATGTACATATTTCTCTTTTCTTCCCTTAAATTACTGTCCGTTGTTTTCTGATACCTTCTTCTTAAGGCGTTAACTTTTTTCCTTAAAATAGTTAGGTTTTCGTTCCACCACGGTACACTTTTCTTGAATATTTTTTTCATGTTAGTATTTTTGACAGGAAAACCATCTTCTCAGGCCGTTTTTATTGCTTTATAAACTTTGTCTAAAAATAATTCTAGATCAGGTTCGTTGAGAAGAATATCTGCTAGTTCTTTGTCAATTTCTTCTTGATCTTTTATACAGTTAAAACTCTTAACAAGGTTTTTCTTTAAACTCTCTTCAAATTTTTCGAAACTTCGTTTTTTTGTATTATATTTAACAGCGTGATAGCAAAACATTGATACGTTTTCTTTCTGCCTACTTATATGAAACTGTATTAATTTATGATTGGAGCAGATTTCTTCTACGTCAGATTTCCATTCTTTTATGTAACTGCTTAAATTTGCGGTATTTAAAGTAATATCAATTTTGCTTTTTCCTCTTGAGCTCTCAAACGTAAATCCATAATCTTCATCATTAATTATAAATAAGGTGTTGGCTAGTATAAATTCTTCAAGCTTTCTCCCTCTTGTATTTGTTTTTATGCCACATTGTTGACCTTCTGTTACTATCTACTGTGATTAACAGTTTTTGGTTTTTAACGTGATGTATAATATCAGTTACGAATTTTAGTCCATCTTCGATGTCACTTCCACAATCAAACATTTGCAGCAAAAAATTTTAAACCTCCGTAATTTATTTCTATTAATACGCAATCCTCATTAGATAATTGAGTTATCAGAATTGCATCCACGGCTTTATTGTTAATTAGTGTGGCCGCGCGTTTTCTGCCGGTGCCCATGCTGTATATTTTGTAATGCTTAGGCATGCCTGCTATTTCGTTATTTAAGCAGTAAGGCTCCTGTAAAAATACTAAATCGCCCTCTTTTATCTTTCGGTGTCGAGGACCATTTATACCTGGCGTAATGTGCAACGAAGGTAATGCGTCGCACGCGACTTACACTACGCTTCCCCGCATGCAAACATACCACACACACAACAACTTACATCTAACTTAACTAATGAGCTCAAATCCACTGCCGCTCCGAGAAAATTCTCGGCTACGGCCAGATTTGAACCCATGTCCACCTTATCTTATGATGTATGTCATAATTTATATTGATGTTATCTCCACATAATAAATAGGCTTACCTTTGTTATAAAGTTACTTACTTCAATTAGTGAAGGTTTTATGAATCTCAAGACACGTATAAACCTATCACTTTGACGTCAATTACGATTTATAAACTTTGATATTACACTTATGTCAGGATGAAATTAATTACAACCATGACGAAGCAGCTTAAAGCAGTGAGACTTCTTATCTCAACACAAATGGATGTATTTCATTTAACTATCTTCTTTATATGAACTTTTCCTTTTTTCAACGGCAATTATAAACAAGTATAATATTATTATTTATTTGAAATACGTATTCACTTCAAGTACCTTTAAAAACATTTCTTATAAACGTTTTCAAAGCTTGAGGTTTACTTAGTTTGATCTGACATTTACAAATTAAAATTCAAGTTACCTTCAAAATAAATTTTAATATCTGATCCAAAGTATGTTAAAATTTTAAATTTGCTATTAGAATTACTATTAAGCTAAATAAATACCCAAAAAGATCATTCCAAATTACAAACACCTAAAAATATCAAGTACTTGATTCAACTTTCAATTAAGAAAATTTAAGTTAAATTGCTTATTCTATAAACAGCTCTTAAATATTATTAGACAGTTCTTTGTAAATATACCAAATCAAACTTGATTTGAAAACACACATTTAACTCTCAATAAAGCGTTGACTGACCTTTGCTGCTCTTTCGGAGATACCTGAACTTTGAACTGGCCCGCTTTGAAACTCCCTACAGCTTACTGGTTCGCTCTGCCACAGAAACTCGTTGCCGATTTCCTTAACATATTTCTATTCTTGACAATAGGAATAAATGTCTTTGGCACAATAACCATCACCCACGCATTGATTCTACGTTATGTGAATAAAGTATTTCATTCTATACACAATTGAATAATATAACCCAAAGTTACTTCCAATATTGACTTTTATTTAAAACCATAATAATTTGATATTTATATAAAATATTTCCACAGAGAAAGCCCTTTCGCCACTGCTTATAATACCAAAATTATTATTGGTACACAACCGAGAGGAATTCAAACCTTAACCGTGTTTTTTCACAATTTTCAAGTCAATATTATTTTAGTAATGTTAAATCACTCATAGTAACCCTATTAGTACCTCACTTACCACCAACCATTTCATACAAACGTTTTTTTAAATACATTTGAAACTGACTGGATTAAAAACTAATATAAGTACCTACTGCTTGCATTTGCATGTTGCATTACAAACATCACCAACTGTCCTTGACAATGTGTTTTAGTAAGCTTTGCTAACCAGTTGTAACAACCGCCACTACTATAAAAACGGAGAAATCAATGTTCCACACATGTTATAATCATTTCCACATGTAATTATTTTAATAACATTATATCAGTTAAAGTAACGGAGATCCTCTTCCAGCAGGCTACCGCCAAGCACACAAAAACCGAGGAAAATGTATGTGAACTAAATCTTATATTCAAGTAAAGGGGACCAAAGAACCAATAAAAACCAAGCTTCTCGTCGAGGTACATTCACACGCAAAACACAAAGGTCACTTCACTATTGCTACTATCGCTTCAGATAGAAATGTCTAATTTCCAAGTTTTCGAGTGCTGTTGTTAACCAGTTTTTTTGTTGTTTGTTAATTATTGCTATTATTGTTAGTATTACTCTTCTGCGATAGTTTTTGTTATTATTTACCTATACGGCGTTTAATTTCAGAAGGGTTGGTTTTATAACCTCAATTCGTAAGTATTCATTTTCTTTCAAAAGTATTACCTTAAGATACAGCTATTAGTTAGCATGCATTAATAATATTTTGTTAACATGCATTTATGTAACACTAAGAGCCGGTTGCAGAGAGCAATGTTAAGTCTGGTGTTAGCTAACATCGCGTCAAAGTGAACAAAATCGCATCAAATTTTGTTTACTAATGTATTAGTTACCATAAACTTTTGAGATTTGATTCGTTTTTGTTCACTTTGACGTCGCATTAGCTAACACCAGATTTAACGTTGCTTTCTGCAACCGGCCCTAAATTCCTTATCTACGTAGGATTACAATGAGCTGTAAATTAAAAATTCGTGCTTTAAGAAGCACGAAATGTAATTGCAAACGTTCTCTAATTTTTTGATGAACAGAATGTTTCTAAAACGTGGATATTTCCCATAGAAAAATATGTGGAATTAGCAGTCGTAGCAACAAGTAAATCGCCCTGTCTGATAAAGAAAGGTCGTAAAGAGTATGAAACAACAGGTAATGTTTAAAAAGTAACTATATTATTTCCCAGAATTGTAATTGAAAAACATAATGCAAGTAATATTTTCATCCTTACTGGTATGTATGTATTAAATATAACCTCATTTTACTTTGCGGTGTAGAAACTGGTGCTTTATGCTCTTGCATCTGACGGTACAATGCTCAACTTGCCCAGGATTAGTGAAACAAAGTTTGAGCGCGCTTTTTGTGCTTACGCAGCAACCATTGGTGAGGTGTGTGTCATGGTGATGTATTGACCTTGTTACTCTATCTCCTATGTGTGTGGTTCAGAATAGAGCACAGTTAATTTGATGCCCAACTGTGAATGAATGGTCTCACCGACAACGATACGGATCCCCAAGGCTGCGGAAAATTCCGGCCCGCGCGGGATTCGAACCGAGGACTTGCTTAGTGCAAGCCTAGCGCCTGTGTAACTGTGCTACGCGGCTTTTTTGTCGTTACATTTTCAGGTATTGGTTTAACATCTAAGAATAACACTAAAATACCCCTTAAGCATGTGGTTTAACAAATTGTGACATCTCCTAAAAAAAGAAACTGACGGAAGACTCTCACGAAAATAGTTCTCGATGATTCTAACTTCGGAAATTTGCGAACCACGATTTACGAAATGAACACTGTGAAAAATGTGTGAAGGAAAAAGTTTGACGATATTTTATATATAGGAGAAGAAATGTGGAGAAAATATAGCTTAATGGACGAAATAAACTATTAAAATTTTGTTTCACCCTCAATACGGTACCGTATATAGTATATTACGTACCGAGGCGGAAAGGATTCCATTCCTGTCCAGAGAACTATAGTTTACCGAGAGGCGATAGCCTCGAGGTGAACTAGTTCTCGAGACACATAAATGGATTTTTTGCCGAGGTTTGTATATGATTTTATTCCCAATCACATTGTAATGTGTCAATTTCATGACATGTCAACAGCTGGGAACTAGATGATTACTGAAACTAGCTGGGAAATTATTACATAACCCGAAAAATATTACATACCTGAAGACTGGGTTGTTTTCATGGTAACAAAAATATTTGCTACATCAAGATAATATCTATTATTCAGAATTCAATTATAGTTATTTTTAAAATTCGATGATTGCGAATAAAATAGTATACATACCACGGTGAAAAGTTTCATTCCTGTCTGAAGATAAAGAAAGTTAACCTCGACGCTGCGCGTCTTGGTTCACTACTTAATCTCTCGACAGGAATAAAACACTTCCCACCGCGATATGTAATATACTATTATTCGCAACCATCTAATTTTTAAAATAACTGCAATTGAATTCTGAATAAAAATATCCTGATGTAACAAATAGTATTGTTACCATAAACACAAAAAAAATATAATAACTGTCAAACTACAAAAAAGAGGTATCTAATATTTTTCGGGGTATGTTATAATTTACCGGCTAGTTTCAGTAATCATCTAGTTCCCAGCTGTTGTCATGTCAAGAAATTGATGCATTACAATATGATAATAAATTTAAAAAAATACGAACATTCTCCCATGAACTTTTATAAAATGTAATAAGAATACCTATTAATGAACTCTCTGATAAAGTTATTAATTACAGTATTGGTATAGGTATAGTATCCTTAAAAGTGATTTCCTATAACACTTATGACAGATGTTAAGTAAATGTTACTCTCTTAACCTATTTATTTTAGCAACTTTTTGTAATTACATTCCTAGACAAAGATCAATTTTGGAAGTACACTGCTAAAGTTTTTCAAGTCAAGGGCCACTTTGGTGTTTTTATGATTACTGAAAATCCTATGTTATTTTCTGTGCTAGAGAGACTGAGTGCATATTAATATTTTAGCGAAACATTTTGTTTGCTGAATAATAATAATATATCCGCTTCCCCTGTTGAAAGCTATTCCGGATTAAAATTCTGGGGGCTTCCCTAATCCATACACAGAGTTGTAACTTAGTGTAACAAAGCACAAGAAAATCAATTACGTTACCGACATAAACTTATGTCTGCGTCTAATAATACATCTGCTGCATATCTAGTTGCAGTGCTCTAGTTGCATCTAATTAGTAGTAAGTTTATACTTCATAAGACAAATACCGCAATGGAAGGTTCCGTAGACGGTCTTGAATACAGATACCTACAGATAGCAAATTAATACTGTACAAGCATCTAGTAATGCCCTGAACTTTACCTATTGTAAATAATGTTACAGTACTTGATAACTTGCTCTTCATGTATGTTTACTTACTAATAAAATCAAGCTCAATTGGAGACCTTACAAAAACTTGAATTTGAAATGAAAAAATCTTTGAGCACATGCTCAAACCATATAAACACCAATATATTGTAATGCTAGACAATAGAACTTTAATTGGAACTTGCCTGTAAATTAAATACCTTTTGGGCAAATTAAAAAGGCAATTAAACAAACGTTTACTCTCAAGTAAAATGGTAAGCTGATCCATTCTTTATTTTATATATTTGCAATATTCTGTATGGGACTAGCTCCGGCGAACACGAAATCAACCTATCTCAGGGTGGGATCAATTTTGATGATTTTAAAGCTCTGTAGGATTTTAAATTTAGAGTAGGTTCAATAATCATAAATACTAGTGCATCTAAACATAACCTAAGAGTACCATCGTTCTACTTTACCACCACCATCGGATTTACGAAGTTCGTTTTAGAATGATCTATCACATCATCATTAGGCATCTTTTGCAACTCATGTTTTACTTTCTCTCGCTCTGCAAACGGCATTGGATAATTTTTACTTTTGAAGCCCATCATTTCATCTACAACAAGTTATTAACAATTCTGCTTTTATACTGTAAATAATTATAATTAATTCTACCTTTTCCTTGCACTTTTGGCTAGGCAACAATTCTTAGCGTCTCCTGCTTTCATATTAGCTAGGAAACAACTTTTATGTTTTTGATCGCCACACTCTTGATTGAACCAAGGCTTTATTATATTATTTATGTGAATGCTCTTTTGCATCCCATCAATTTTAATTTCTATTTGCTGAATAATATCGTCATCTATCACAAATTGTACATTTAAAGCAGATACTATGTAAAATCGGACATCATACTCTCCTTTATTTATACTAATCTTTATTGCTAATACTTTACTTGTCGTGGAGACCTTATTTCTTGTTGCAGATAATAAATCGATTTTGTTTATTAATTATATTGCTCGTACTTTGTAAAACACTTAGTTGATTAATTAGGACTTCTTCTTTAACTAATGGAACCATTGCTCCACTATCAATTAGCGCATAATATTCTTTACCTAAAAATTGCAGTTTAATAAATGTTAAACATGAGCTTATGATTTTGTCTTCTCGTTCTTCTAATAAATATTCCCCCGTTTTATCGTAGGTGATGGCAAAGTTAGCCAGCTGGGTTGTATTTACAAAAATTGAGGTTTTCTATCCCTCGAGGGTTCCTCATGCACCTCCGCTGTCTCTATTCGGTTTATGTTTTCAGAATTGTTGTCTCTTTTTTAAAAAAACATGGTGTTTACAAATGGTCGGCTTTGCTGTTGATTCGTGTCCATTTCCTGGCATCTTCTCTTATTTCGCTCATATATACGCTCGTCGTAATTTATTGTACTATTGTCCCCCCTATTGAAATTCTGTCGGTTCTGATTCCAGTTATTAATACAGCTTCTTCTTTGTTCGTAACTTCTATTGTAGTTATGGCTGTTATAGTTGCGACCCTCTTGTCAGTTATAGTAACTGTTCTAATTATTTTTATTCCGCTTAAAGTTGTTTCCAAACGATTCTTCCAATTTTCTCTTAGTAAAATTTTGATATTCCTGTTTTGGTCCAGCTCCTCTTTCATTAAACACTGCCAAGTTATAGTTCCTTACTATCTCTAAGAAATCCTGAAATGTCTTGACATTTTGTACCGCTATTGCCCTTGTAATTTCTGCCTCCAAGTGTCTTGACAGGTGCTGTACTATGTCCTCTTCTGATAGCTTCAAGTGTAAAGTATTGTGCTTTGTTGTATCGGTGCATGTAGTACATTTCGCGCGACTTATCTTTGTCTACTACATATTTCCCAGATGTTAGTTCGGTGCGTACTTGTGCCTGGTGTGAGTTGCTCCAGTATTGCTGTATAAACAACTCTTTAAATTGCTCTTATGTGGCGTATTTGTTTTTAATAATACTGTGCCATATTTCCGCGTTATATTTCATGGCCATGTTTATTATTTGTAGCTTTCTGCACTCGGATGGTACCGTTCTCATTACATCGGCAATTTCTCCAAAAAAAGCATGGGCAGCTCACCGTACTTCCCTTCAAACTTCGGAATCATTTCAGTGCTCATTGTCGGTGTGGCAGTGCTCGCAGGATATTCGCTCACCTGTTGCAATTTTTCATGCACCCGTTGCAGCTCCCGCGTTACTCTGTTGTCTACAATTGCAATGTCATTTGCATTCCGGCTTTGTGTCTCTTGCGACGTGGGCCACCTTTTATCAGCCTTCTTTTCTAGATTCTCTAATTCTTGATGTACCCTTTCTTGGTGTCGGTTTATATTTTCTTGTGTCCGGGTTTCGACTTCTCTTATTTTGCTATCGAGTTCTTCTTCTTTCTTTATTAGTTTTTCATCAACTATTTGAGTTAACTCTTGTTGCAACTCTTTTCATATCTCGTCTTTCCTTGTATTTTTAAATTCTTCTAGCTTTTGTTGCAAGCTACCTATTTCCATCTGTAATTCTTGCCTATTATTCATTTGAATTCTATTGAATTCTTCTTTTAATTCGGCAATTATAATTTCTGTGTGGTTTCGTAGCCTACTTTTTCGCTTCTCTGCGTCGCTTTTTAATCTGTTCTCTCGCTCTTCTGCATCGCATTGAATAGCCTCCTGTATTCTGTGTTGAGGCTTTTCTGCATCATTTTTCATTTCCTGCACACTCTGTGCGGTCTTCTCGGCATCATTGCGAACTTGTAGGATGCTTTCTAATATTTGACTGAAATCTGCTCCTTCTTTCGAAGTTTGGCCCTGTCGTTCTTCGGCCTGATCACCCTGGGGTTGTTCCTCTACTAGTTGTTCAGGCATTTCCACCGTTTCGTCTACTTGAGCTTCTTCTTCCTTTCCGTCTTTATGCTTCTTGTATCTACGTGTCCATGGTATCAATTCTTATTTTAAGACGTTTTTGCAGTATACAGTCTTGTTGTCCCTAACAATGTTTTCCTTCTAACTGCAATTCTTTGCTCGAGATTGCCGTTCGAATTGCTGTTCCACCAAATACTGACGTTTTGTTTGTTTGAGTGCTGAACGGTGACAATTTTTTCAACCGAAAAGACGATGTTTAGCAAAGCTTCACCCACTTGCAAGCGTTTCAGTGCCTGCTATGTTTCCAGTCATCCCTTTTTCTGGACCTTCTTTAAGGCTTGAACTCTTTGAGTTGAAGTTCATTTTTCAATATTTGACGAATTCTCCAATCCGAGATGTTGAGAGCTCTTGATAATAATTTTCTTGTGCTCTGCTTCGGATTTCGCTCGATTCGGCCATCACCTGCCAAACTATTTCCCGGAAAGTTGTTATTAGTTTTGGTCTGCCGTTGTTGCGTTTTATGATGCTGCCAATAACATTGTAATGATTTATAGTACGATACACAAGCATTTCAGAGTCTGCAGATGACGAACAATAGCAGGTAGGTGTTACAGTCTAAATGCGATATTATGACAGAAGCGGCAGAGCTTTTGGTATTTCTTATGTTTTCTTCTTCCAGACCTACACTTCACCTTTCATTTCTTTTTGTAACTCAGAAACTTCCGATTACTGTCTTTAGTTTTTTTCTTACTAAAATTTTGCTTTAAAGTTCTCTAATTAGAAAGCTGTACTGTGCTGGTTCATGTTTTTTTGGCTCTTACTATATGTTCATAAAAGCTGGATTTGGATTTCTTCTTTCCCAGTATCACTACCTGTAGTCTATGCTTGGATTATTTCTAGGGAATATGTTTTGCTTAAACTCAAATTTAAATATATTACTCTTCTCAAAATATTTCGAATGCTTTAAACTTATTTTTGAAAACGAGGATCCTTATTAGTCCTGCCATTGCATCTACTTGTTCTCTCTAGTGGGGGAGTATATTATGTAACTTTATTTTGAATTGGTTTTCTGTTTCCCTTTTTACTGCTCCAATTCTTAAAATTTCCCATTTGACATGTCTAAGTTATTTTTGATACTCTGTTAGGTTTTTTGAAAAATCAAAGAATTGGAAGAAATCCCTTTGATTAGAACTATATATGTATATGAGATGAAACAATTGATCCACTATTCTTAATTAACAGTGAAACGAAAACAGTGCAAATAACTCTTGGTTAACCTGCATAGCCTCAGGCATAACGCTTGCTTGCTAATGGCAATGGACATATAAAATAAAACGCTAAATTTATGCTTCAACGCATGAGTACTACACGTTAAAAATATATACAGTACGTAATAATTGTCCTGATTTAACTGCTGCTGACACCGCTATTTAATCGCTACTGGTGCTTTCGTGTCGGTGCTGTATTAGTTTTAATTCGCTACATCTAGAATTAACAAAACTAGTATTGACTGAACATGTGTTACGGGCTAAAAGTCATTTGTAAGTATTTACATATTTAATTGCCTTATAAATCCGAATATTATCTGCTTCGGATTCCCAGGCATTTATATTCCTAACTAATTGGCTTCAGTTTATGCTTCGCCTGTGCTAGTTTGGTTGCATACTTAGCATTTTCTCCCTTTCCATTTCGGCCATTTTCCATTCTGTACTACTGGAGAAAGAATGGCCAAGCGACTGACGTTTGTGGGATCAAATGTGCCATTTTTGTAATTGGGATTCTTCGCCACCATCCTATTTTGAGAGTTCATGTTTGCGTTTTTGTGCCCCTCGGGGAGCATTAAGGATGTCCCTGGAGGAGGTATTTTGGTGATTTCTCAACATCAGATTTTGTTCTGGCTGTTACCTGCAGAGAACATGGTTACTTCGGCAAAGCTGGAGGCTTAACATCAAAACAGTATGTCTAACTTTCTTTTGTACTTCATGCGTATGATTCTAGTATGTTGCACTTAATTGTAGCTCCCCCTTCTTTCAGGGTTGATTTTCGCACACCTTTGGATGGGCGAACGCAGCTCCTTCTTGAGCGTTTGCAAGTTCGTCGCGCCTTGTTCTTGCGACCGTGAGCACTCCATTCCTGCAACAAGTTCGTAGTAATTGGGGCCGCGACGTCGGAATCATGTCATGCGTGTGTCATCGAACGCGGAGCAGTATCGCTGTCAGACATTGAAACCGTCACCTAGTTTTCTTGAGGATAATCGAGAGGTTTTTCTGTACGTCTGCGACCTGTGATCTTCTTTGAGGTCTGTTTAAACTAGTCTATTACCCTGCCTGCCTTGGGACTGACCTCACATAACCTGTAGTAATGGAATTGGTTTTTAATATGTTTGTCTCTCGTATTAGTTTATTAGCTCCGACTGAGAAGTCGGTTGCCTTTGCTTTTCTCCTGTTACAGCCACAGTGGCGGTAACACATGTTATAGTTAATACTTAGTACTAAATGTAAATTAAAACTGATAACTAATAGTAGTAATACGACTTATAGAAGAAGCACTTGATATGTTAATTAGGTTTTCTAGTTTCTTCGTTAAACGTCAAATAAAGATCTAAAACACAACAAAAATGGTTTCTACTGTATACAGTATTTATATGTCAACTTTCGACTTAAAGTTATATATTTTCAATCTATCTGCAATGTAGCTTCTTTAAAATGTCATCTTCATTTATTTCAAACGGAACATCTTTGAGATACCGGAGGACTGATTTTGATTTGTTTACGTAGGAGGAATAAATAACACTGTCTCTTGCGCCAACAGAAGAAGGTATGTGCGGCGTTAGACATTATTTTCATTCTTTTAACATGTTTCTTCAAAGTTTCGTAGTCGACTTTTTTGGTTGAAGACTATCTCCTTCCGTTCCTGATTTTCGTTGTTCTCCTTATTAA